>JAODAL010031466.1:0-48405 GCA_025379985.1 Phyllomedusa bahiana
ATGGATTTTGAGTAACCATCTCCCCACCCTTTCCCCCTTTTTCCAACACAGTGCCCCCACCTCCATAACCCCCTGTATTGGAAAGGAACAACACCCTTTAACCTCCCTGTTATCTCCTACATACGGGAGAGGTGCTGGTAACTACTCCTCCATCACTGCGCCCGCTGGGGGTTATCCTCCTACAATACGGGAGAGGTGCTGGTAACATACTCCTCTATCACTGTGCCTGCTGGGGTTATCCTCCTACATACGGGAGAGGTGCTGGTAACTACTCCTCCATCACTGCGCCCGCTGGGGGTTATCCTCCTACATACGGGAGAGGTGCTGGTAACTACTCCTCCATCACTGCGCCCGCTGGGGGTTATCCTCCTACATACGGGAGAGGTGCTGGTGACTACTCCTCCATCACTGCGCCCGCTGGGGTTATCCTACATACGGGACAGTGCTGGTGACTACTCCTCCATCACATGCGCCCGCTGGGGGAAACTCCTCCTACATACGGGACAGGTGCAGGTGACTACTCCTCCATCACTGCGCCCGCTGGGGGTTATCCTACATACGGACAAGGTGCTGGTGACTACTCCTCCATCACTGCGCCCGCTGGGGGTTAAACCTCCACATACGGGACAGGTGCAGGTGACTACTCCTCTCATCACTGCGCCCGCTGGGGTTATCCTCTTACATAACGGGACAGGTGCTGGTAATACTACTCCTCCATCACTGCGCCCGCTGAGGGTTTATACTCTCTACATACGGGACAGGTGCTGGTGACTACTCTCCTCCATGCACTGCGCCCGCTGGGGTTATCCTCCTACATAACGGAGAGGTGCTGGTGACTACTCCTCCATCACTCGCGCCCGCTGGGGGTTATCCTCCTACATACGGGAGAGGTGCTGGTGACTACTCCTCCATCACTGCTCCCGCTGGGGGTTGTACTCCTACATACGGGAGAGGTGCTGGTGACTACTCCTCCATCCCTGCGCCCGCTGGGTGTTATCCTCCTACATACGGGAGAGGTGCTGGTGACTACTCCTCCATCACTGCGCCCGCTGGGGGTTAAACTCCTACATACGGGACAGGTGCTGGTGACTACTCCTCCATCACTGCGCCCGCTGGGGGTTATCCTCCTACATACGGGAGAGGTGCTGGTGACTACTCCTCCATCCACTGCGCCCGCTGGGGGTTATCCTCCTACAATACGGGAGAGGTGCTGGTGACTACTCCTCCATCACTGCGCCCTGCTGGGGGTTATCCTCCTACATACGGGACAGGTGCTGGTGACTACTCCTCCATCAACTGCGCCCGCTGGGGGTTATCCTCCTACATACGGGACAGGTGCAGGTGACTACTCCTCCATCACTGCGCCCGCTGGGGGTTATCCTCCTACATACGGGACAGGTGCAGGTGACTACTCCTCCATCACTGCGCCCGCTGGTGGCTATCCTCCTACATACGGGAGAGGTGCAGGTGACTACTCCTCCATCACTGCGCCCGCTAGGGGTTATCCTCCTACATACGGGACAGGTGCTGGTAACTACTCCTCCATCACTGCACCCTCTGGGGGTTATCCTCCTATATAGGGGACAGGTGACTACTCCTCCATTACTGTGCCCACTGGGGGTTATCCTCCTATATAGGGACAGGTGACTACTCCTCCACCACTGTGCCCTCTGGGGTTATCCTCCTACATAGGGACAGGTACACTCCTCCATTACTGTGCCCACTGGGGTTATCCTACTACATAGGGGACAGGTGACTACTCCTCCATTACTGTGGCCACTGGGGGTTATCCTACTACATAGGGGACAGGTGACTACTCCTCCATCACTGCACCCGCTGGTGTTATCCTCCTGCATATGGGACAGTGCAGGTGACTACTCTCCTCATAACTGTTGCCTGCTGGCGGTTATCCTCCTACATACCGACAGTGCAAGTGACTACTCCTCCAACACTGCGCCCCGCTGGGGGTTATCCTCCTGCTACGGACACAGAATATCTTATGTATGTTCAGAACCCCACACACTTTCTCTACTCAGTACAACTCTGCTTTTGTAGCTGTCAGTCTTTTCTGCTGTTCTGGATTCTATTCGTGAACCAGGGAGCTCAGGATGAGCCAGCAGAAAGCGAAAGCTTTAGAGCAGTGAATTGTAAGATGACACATGAAAAGTAAATAAAGTAAAAGCTTAACCCTATCAGCGCCTCAGTCTATGGGGCTCCGGGATGGCATCTGCTCCCTCTATACAACCCATTCTAGCTGTGCCAGCAGGATAAGGTCACAGGAAGGGGGTGCAGGGATGAAAGCTCCTGCCCGCTGTCACATGTGGGCAGCCCATCTGTCAGACCCTCTCCACCTTGTGTCTTCAGGGTCTCATCCCCTTCAACAATAAAAAAAATACCCAGCTTTCCTAGACCCTTGAACATCAAGTGCAGAACCTGTGCTGCAGCCATTTTGTGGTCCACCCAGCTTTTCCAGGTGCGGATATTATCATCATTAAAATAAAACAAGTCAGCAATGTTGGGAGTAGGCACAGATCTATTTACAATACTGTAATTGTGGGAATGACGCATAAAGTTTAAGCTCCCTATGACCAAGCCAATCTGCTCATCGATGTCATCTAGGATACAGCAGCTGGAGGGAGGCTGGGCAAAGCGCTGGCCCAACAACAACATCCGGCCGTGACACCCCAAAACTCAGTTCACCGACCCAGAGTGGCGCATCAGGAGGTGAGGCGGCAATTACTGCCTAAAATCCTAAATTAATTATGGTTTTTGTCATAATTTGTGGAGTGAGGGGCTGTCATTGGCTCTCGCAATAAGGGAGTGGAGGACAGTGATCAAAACATGGCACATAGGACTAGAGCAACCTTACAGTATATCATATAAGAGTGGCACTAGGACTAATCACCTTACAGTCTATCATATAAAGTGTGGCAGCAAAGGACTAATCACCTTACAGTCTATCATATAAGTTGCACATAGGACTAAGCACCTAACAGTCTATCATCAAAGGTGGCACATAGGACTAAGCACCTTACATCTTATCATAAGAAACATGGCACATAGACTAGAGCACCTTACAGTCTATCAAAGGTGAGCCTAGACAAGAGCACCTGACAGTCAATCATATCACATGTCACATAGGACTAGAGCACCTACAGGTCTATCATCATAAGGTGCCACATAGACTAGAGCACCTTACAGTCTTCATATAAGGTGGCACAATAGGACTTAGAGCAACCTTACAGTCGATCATCATAAGGAGGCACATAGGACTAGAGCAACCTTACAGTCTATCATATAAGGTGTGGCGCAAAGGACAAGACCACCTTACAGTGCAATCATATAAGGTGGCACATAGGACTAGAGCCTTACCAGTCTATCATATAAGTGGCACATAGGACTAGAGCACCTTACAGTCTGTTTCATAATAAGAGGTGGCAAATAAGACTAGAGCAACCTTACAGTCTGTCATATAAGGTGGCACATAGACTAGAGCACCTTACAGTCTATCATATAAGGTGGCACATAGGACTAGAGAGAGTCACTTACATTCAATATATAAGGTGGCACATAGGACTAGAGCACCTTACAGTCTATCATATAGGTGGCACAAAGGACTAGAGCACCTTACATCCTGTCATAAAGGGTGCACAAGGACTAGAGCAACCACTTACATCTATCATATAAGTTGGCACAATACGACAGCACCTTACGAGTCCTATCATACAAGGTGTGCATAGGACTAAGCACCTTACAGATCTTCATATACAGGTGGCACATAGGACTAGAACACCTTACAATCTATCATATAAGGTGGTGCCAAAGGACTAAGAAGCACCCTTACAGTCCCTATCATATAAGGGCACATAGGACTAGAAGCACCTTAACAAGTCTATCATACAAGGTGGCGCATAGACTAGGATCACCTATAACAGTCTAATCATATTAAGGTGTGGTGCATGAGTACTAGAGCACCATAACAGTCCTACAATAACACATGGCACATAGGACAAGAGTAGCACCTTACAGTCATCAATAAAAGGTGGCGCATAGACTAGAGCACCTTACAGTCTATCCATATAAGGTGGCGCATTGGACTAGAGCACACCTTACAGTCTACATATTAAGTGGCACATAGGACTAGAGCACCTTACAGTCCTAAATCATATAAGGTGGCACGATAGGACTCATAGAGCACGCTTCCAGTCCTATCATATAAGGTGGCGCATAGGACTAGACACCTTACAAATCTATCATATAAAGGTTGCGCATAGGACTAGAGCCACCTTACAGTCCTATCATATAAGGGTGGCGCATAGGAACTAGAGCACCTTGACAGTCTATCATCATAAGGTGGCACAATAGGCTCAGAGCACCTTACAGTCTATCAATCAAGTGGCGCATAGACTAGAGCACCTTACAGTCTATCATATAAGGTGGCGCCTAGGACTAGAGCACCTTATCAGTCTATCATATAAGGTGGGCGCATAGGAACTAGAGCACCTTACAGTCCCAATGCATATAAGGTGGGCCGCATAAGGACTAGAGCACCTTACGCCAGGCCATATGAAGACAGGGTATCCATTAAGGGTTTAATGGCGAGTTGGAGGATAAATCAGTCCAGCGTTTTCTCCGTGTCCAGTGACCCGTGCATTATCCTTATGGGCGGCCCACATAGAGGTGAATTGTACCGTGGGCGTCAGCCCTCTCCGCACCTCTCAGGTTAACCACCTTCCTGTGTCAAAGCATTATGTAATCTAAAGGGTTGTTTCATCCCCCACTGCTGCCACAATTCCTGGGTCACACCTATTTCTGTGCTGCGCCAGCTGGTATGTACTAGCCACCCAGGACTAACAACTCCGCAGCATGAGCAAGAACACGTGACTATCCATAGGCCTCCAAGTTATCCAGCCTGCCCCTGACTTTTCTGTATGAATGTGGTAAAGATCAGAGGACACAGCACAAAAAAGAAGGATTTTAAGATGTTAAACTAGTATCTTATTGTCATTTCCACAGCTCCAACAACCCAACGCCTGGAACCTCTCCGTGCCCTGGAAACCAGAGTAACACAATAGTAGAAAGATAAGATAATGAGATAATATGAGATAGAAAGATAGATAGATATATAGATATGAGATAGATAGATTAGGTGATAGATAGATAGATAGATATGAGATAGAATAGAAATTGGGATATATAGAATAGATAATATGAGATTCGATAGATAATAATATGAGATCGATAGATAGATAGATAGGAGATAGATAGATAGAATAGATAGAAAGATATGAGATAGATAGGATAGGAGATAGATAAATAGATAGATATATAATGGGATAGATAATAGATATATATGGGATAAGAAGATATGAGATAGATAGACTAAGAATAGATAGAATAGATATATATGGGATAGATAGAATATGAATCGATAGATCGATAGTATAAAGATCGATAGATAGATAGATATGACAGATAGATAGATAGATAAGATAGATAGATAGATAGGAAGAGAGATAGATAATAGATAGATAGATATATATGGTAAAGATAGATAGATAGGATAATAGATTATGGGGAATAGATAGATAGATAGATAGATAGATAGAAAGATATGGGATCGATAGATATGAATAGATAGATGATAGATAGATATGAGATAGATAGGATGTAATAGATAGATAGAGATAGATGGATAGATAGATAGATAGATAAGATATGAGATAGATGGATAGATAGATATAAGAGAATAATGTATATATGTATTAACGTTTTTTGTGTCTCTCAGTTTGGCTGGTTCAGGACATTCTCCACATTTTGTAAGACTGGTGTGGATGCAGCAGTCCAGCAACTACACAGACGAAATCTGCATTTTCCTCTTTTCCCCCATGTGAGTTAATTCTGCTTACATAATGAGAACTGTACAATCAATGCTGTAGCCGCTGCTACCAACTACTATAATACTGCCCTCTATGTACAAGAATATAACTACTATAATACTGCCTCCTATGTACAAGAATATAACTACTATAATACTGCCTCCTATGTACAAGAATATAAAATACTATAATACTGCCCCTATGTACAAGAATATAACTACTATAATACTGCCCCAATGTCCAAGAAAATAGCTACTAAAATACTGCCCCAATGTAAAAGAATATAACTACTATAATACTGCCCCGATGTACAAGAATAAAAACTACTATAATACTGCCCTATGTACAAGAATATAACTAATATAATACTGCCCTCTGTTTACAAGAAAATTACTACTATAATACTGCCCTATGTACAAGAATTTAACTACTATAATAATGCCCCGATGAACAAGTATATAACTTCTATAATACTGCCCCTATGTACAAGAATATAACTACTATAATACTGCCCCTAAGTACAAGAAATATAACTACTATAATACTGCCCTATGTACAAGAATAAAACTATTATAAATACTGCCCTATGTACAAGAATATAACTACTATAATAGCCCCCCAAACAAAATAAACTAAATAAAAAAGCCCCCTATTACAAGAAATAACTACTAAAACTCCCCCTATGTACAAGAAATAACTACTATAATACTGCCCCTAGTACAAGAATATAACTACTATAATACGCCCGATGACAAAAATATAACTCTATAATACTGCCCCCATGTACAAAAATAACACATAATACGCACCAAAAGTACAAGAATATAAAAACTAAATACGCCCTATGTACAAAATTTAAATACTAAAAACGCCCCCAAAGTACAAGAAAAAACTACAAAAATACTCTTCTAGAAAAAATAAACTCCCATAAATTTTCCTCTTAAAAAAAAAACAAGAAAAAAAACCCACTATAATATTGCCCCCTATTCAGATAAACTACTATAAACTGCACCCAATTTACAAAATAATACTATAAACTGCCCATTTTTACAAGACATAACTACTAAAATACCTCCCTTCACAAAATATAACTACTATAAAACTGCCCTATGACAAAAAAAAACTACTAAATACTGCCCTCTATGTACAAGAAATAACTACAAAATACTGCTCCCTATGTAAAGAAATAACACAAAAACGCCTCTATATACAGGGAAAATAACTACTATAATACGCTCCTCGAGCTTAATTTGCCCTTTGGGATTAGAAAAACCTTTTCTGCATGGCTGGGGTTTTAGAAAGAAAAAAATTTTGGGGCCCCCATAAAGGAACAGCGTGCACCTCTGTAAAATGCGCCTCGCAATAAAAACAAACAGCGCGTAAGGTGTGGCCACCCCCCTCACAAAAAAAACCCCGGACACAAGGGAAAAACGCGGGCCATCAAATAGGGAAGGGGCCGCGCTAGATTTTTAAAGGGTTTTATCTTCCTTACCTGTGTTGGATGAAAAAAAATATGATACAAACAGCTTTATAGAGACCAGGGATCCTCAAAATCGGCCCTCCAGCGTTGGGAAACTACAACTCCCATCATGCATTTATATCTATAACAGTGGGCTTGATGGGAGTTGTAGTTTCCCAACAGCGAGAGAGCCGCAGTTTGAGGTTGCCTGTAGTAGATGATCAGCAGAATTTTTATGCACCTGTAAGGAAAGTGGCGCCGCCCGACCGTCGTCCTTCTCGTTATTTCAGAGGAGCACTCGCCAGTGTGTCTCAGCACTAAGCATGTCCCTCCGTGAGACAAAACATGCACCAAAATGTGTCTCACCAGCGCATTCTGTCCCGGCACATTCATAACTGTGTCTGATCTAATGAATGTGGCCCCTGAGAACTGGCACAGACAAGCTGTCGAGGGTGTCGAGCGTGCACCTTTGTTATCGAAAGACTTTTTAAGAAGATGTCGGTCGGGGGCAACAACTGTTTTTTTTTTTGCTGCACATCACCTCCCCCTTCATACATGTCCTCCGAGGAGGTCAACCATGACTGGTATATCGCGAGTTGTGGTCCAATGCCTGGTCTACGGTCACACCTGCTCCTCACCTCTCTTACCACGGTCCCCTACATCTTCTTACCGTCCTCCACGCCAACATCTGTGCTCAGCTGCTGTCTCTTCCTGCTCGCATGTTCTCTAGGGGGTGCATATGCTGGGTCTCTCTGATTTAAGGGCCAGCACGTGCCGCACATCCAACCACGTTGGACCATGGGCCTTGTAGGGATTACTCTGCCCAGTTGTTGGTGTCACGTCGTCATCCTACGTTGTGTTACTGTTGCCGATTTCTACGCTCCTTACCCTGCCTCGTCTGCCCTGACCCTTTGCCTGTATTCCGCCGACGCCTCCTCTTGGCTTGTCCACTGTCACAGCGAGAACCTACGTCAGGGGAAGCAACCTGGGGGTTTCCCACAGCAAAGACCAACCGGCCTTGCAACGGGCTCTGGTGATGACCAGGTGCCCCTTAGACTCTGCTCCTGGGCGTAGGTTAAGCCAACACTCAAAAGGTGACCAAGCAGATTCTCCTCCTGTATCCAGTGCCCTTCGTGACAAAGGCAATACATGGGGGCATCTTGCTGCCATTCCCATCTGCCACTTTCCTTCGGCTGCCGATCATTACAATACACACAACACTGGTTGTGACCGGTCACCTATACTGGTTTAACTGCAATGGTTTTCCATGGTTAATTATATATATATATTTTTTTTTTTATACAGTAGCATGCTTCCCTAACCCTTAGCCTACTAATCCTGACCTTAACCCTACTACCTCTAACACACTAACCCTATGATCCCTGACTCTAACCCCAACCTTACTAACTCACTAGGCTACTAGTTATAACCCACTAATCATATTAACCCTAACTCTAACCCTACTACCTCTAACCCACAAACCCTATTAGCCCTGATTTTAACCCCAACCTTACTGACTGGGTAATCCTAACCTTAACGCTACTACTGCTAACCCACTAATCATATTAACTCTAATTAGTGTACGGATTATGGTTATCATTAAGGTAGGCATATGGTTATGGTTACAGTCAGGATTAGGGCTAGAGTTGGGGTTATGTTACCCTAAATCTATTCCTAATCCTGACCATAACGCTATACCTACCCTAATTATGGTTAGGGTATAATTAGTCATAATTAGGGTAGGTATATGGTTATGATCATGGTTTAAGTAGGTACAGTATATGGTTATGGTCAGGACTAGGGATAGATTTAGGGTTAGGGCATAATAAAGGTAGATATATGGTTATGGTAAGGGTTAGGGCAGATTTAGAGTTAGGGTCAGATTACCCAAAATCTATCCCTAGTCCTGACACATAACCATATATCTACCTTAAAGGGGTTTTCTCACTACAAAGATCATAGTTTAAAATGAGGGTATCAAAAATCTAAGCATGTCCGTCCTTGGTTACCATAAGCAAAATGCTATGGTTTATGAGAATGGGCTGCTTTATGTGGGCTTAGCAACTGTGTTTGAGCCCAGGTCGGGTTACGCCCAGCTAATGTATTATTGGCGAGAGAGAAAGAAAGAGAGAGAGATCTGCAGTCACACACAAATTACATACAGGGTGAGAACACAGCTGTACTGTGCAGTCCCAGGTAAAAACATTTGTGCAGCCCCACGTAGCTCACAGACAGAGAACAGAATTGTACTGTGCAGTCCCACGTACATCACTTTTGTGATTCAGATGTGCAGTCCCACGTAAAGCACAGAGAGAACACAGCTGTATTATGCAGTCCCACATAAAAAAAAACTTTTGTGAGCCAGATGCGCTGTCCCATGTAAACACAAACAGATAAAGCATATAGTTTTGTTCTGCAGATGTGTAGAGGTCAGAGGTTTAACAATCTGTAGGATATATCACTGTGTATGTAGAGAGAGCGAGAAATACACTATGGAGTTACACTTAGCTTTTCACTTCCAATGATTCCAGTGACAGCTGAGAACTTCTGCCTTTCCTTTAGCTCACACAGAATGAATCCTCACGTACACAGTGTAGGGTGTGTCTGCAGAGATTGAAGATACTCCCTGCTGGGAGGAGAAACACGCCCTCTATTTACAACCTGCTTGGCAACCAGCACAAAAGGCTGCCAAATGCTGGAATGAGGCAACCCCTTTAATTATAACTGTAACTATAACCCTATACCTACCCTCATTATGGTTAGGCTTATAGCCATAATTAGGGTAGATATAGGGTTAAGGTTATTGCAATAATTATGGTAGATATAGGGTTAAGGTAACAGTCATAACTAGGGTTAGTATAAGGTTATGGACAGAGTTCTGACAAAAATGCAACCTAGCTGAACGCTGACGCATTTTGGATCGAGTGATCCTCACTCATCATGCTGTGAGTAATGATTGCAGGAACCAAAATGCGTCAGCGTGCATCTAGTTTGTACTTTTGCCAAAACTCCGTCCACGGTGATGTGGGGATTTGTATTGTTTTTAAACGCTACAATAAAGTTTTATGGATTTTTTTATACTTACCTCCTTGGCTCGGAAGTTGGCTCTTTGATTTGTATGCAGCGTTCTGAGAGGTGATTCCTCCATGCCTCCTCCGAGCACAGGTCTGACTACTTAATGACTGTTGTCTATATTGCTTGCAGGTATAGGGTTATAGTTAGTCATGACTAGGGTAGGGATAGGGTTGTGGTCATAATTAGGGTAGGTATAGGGTTATGGTTACAGTCATGATTAGGGTAGGTATAGGGTTATGGTTACAGTCATGATTAGGATAGGGATAGGGTTGTGGTCATAATTAGGGTAGGTATAGGGTTATGGTTACAGTCATGATTAGGATAGGGATAGGGTTATGGTTACAGTCATAATTAGGGTAGGTATAGGGTTATGGTTACAGTCATGATTAGGATAGGGATAGGGTTATGGTTACAGTCATAATTAGGGTAGGTATAGGGTTAGGGTTACAGTCATGATTAGGGTCAGTATAGGGTTATGGTTATGGTCATTAATAGGGTAGGGATAGGGTTGTGGTCATAATTAGGGTAGGTATAGGGTTATGGTTACAGTCATGATTAGGGTAGGGATAGGGTTGTGGTCATAATTAGGGTAGGTATAGGGTTAGGGTTACAGTCATGATTAGGATAGGGATAGGGTTATGGTTACAGTCATAATTAGGGTAGGTATAGGGTTATGGTTACAGTCATGATTAGGATAGGGATAGGGTTATGGTTACAGTCATCATTAGGGTCAGTATAGGGTTATGGTTATGGTCAATAATAGGGTAGGGATAGGGTTATGGTTACAGTCATTAATAGGGTAGTGATACGGCTATAGTTACAGTCATTATTAAGGTAGGTATGGGGTTTGGGTTACGGATATTATTGTTTTAGTTACACAGTACAGACCAAAAGTTTGGACGCACCTTCTCATTCCAAGAGTTTTCTGTATTTTCATGTCACTGGTCTAATGTCCATTCCTTGGGTTCTTTAGCCCAAACAAGTCTAGGAAACCACTGCTAAGGAGCAACAAGCAGAAGGGGACTTGTTTGGGCTAAGAACACATGGAATGGACTTTAGACCAGTGTCATGAAAGTAGTCATGAAAATACAGAACACTCTTGGAATGAGAAGGTGTGTCCAAACTTTTGGTCTGTACTGTAGGGTTTGGGTTACGGACATAATTAGGGTAGGTATAGGATTATAGTTACGGATATTATTGCTTTAGATATAGGGTTTGAGTTACGGTCATAATTATGGTAGGTGTAGGGTTGGGGTTATAGTTTCAGTCATTATTGGCTTATGGATAGGGTTAGGGTTATGGTTACGGTCATTATTAGGGTAGGTATAGGGTTTGGATTATGGTCATAATTATGGCAGGTTTAGGGCAGTGTCGGACTGGGGTGTCTAGGGCCCACCAGAGGAGTTGATTTTAGGGGCCCCGAGATCTCCGCCACCCATACAGTGCCCGCCCTGTCTCACTTCAACCTAAAAAGACCGATGTGATGACATCATCACACTAATCTGTAATCAAGATGGAGCGCTGGGGCTTCTGAGTCTCCCTCACCTAATAGCAGCAGGACACCGGTGGTGAACATAAAGGGTGTAAAGATATATGTCCCCCCGGACCCTGAATGATACATTTCATATAAAAAGATACCAAAAGCTTAAACACAAAGTACTGATGTATAAAACCACTAAATAATGGTCGAAACAGTTTACCAAATAAATCATACATAAAACCAGAATCCCAAGGCTAAAATTACCAATAATTAAGACCAAATACTGTCACATCATGACCACATATCACTACCACATACTGGCTGAATAATACCACAACACCATGACTACATATCACCACCACATAGTGACTGAATAATACCACCACACCATGACCACATATCAACACCACATAGTGACTGAATAATACCACCACACCATGACCACATATCACCACCACATAGTGACTGAATAATAGCACAGCACTATGACCACATACCCCCACCACATAGTGACTGAATAATACCACCACACTATGACCACATATCCCCACCACATAGAGACTGAATTATACCAAAACAATATAACCAAATATCACCACCACAATGACTGAATAATACCACCACACCATTCCTGAGTATAAACCATTACACTTTGCACACAAGGTACATTTAGTGATTCACAGGTGATGTTTCTCCGATGAGTCATTCACGCTCCCTTTTGTTTTCCATCTGGTCCACACCTTCATGCTGACCTTTCCCGACCAACACTCGTCCTTGCAGATTTGGACACAAATATCTTAGAATCCTAACTCCTTACTTAAAAATATTAGTCCCACTCAGTTAGGGATGTAAGGTCCCCTCAGATAGAAAGCTAATAGGGGATCCTCAGTTATGCGGCATGTATAGGCCCCTCATTAGACAGATAATAAAAAATTAATATATAATATATATATATATAATATATATATATAATATATATATAATATAATATAATAGGCCCCTCAGTTTAGGGAGAATAAATAAGTCCCCCATCAGTTAGGCAGGTATATAGATATGTCCCCTCAGTCAGGCATATATGTATATGTCCCCTCAGTCAGGCAGGTATAAAGATACATGTCCACTCATAAAGGCAGGTATATAGATATTTTTCCCCTCAATCAGGCAGGTATATAGATTTATGTCCCCCCAGTCAGGCAAGTATATAGATATATGTCCCATCAGTCAGGCCGGTATATAGATATAAGTCCACTCAGGTAGGTATAAAGATTTATGTCCCCCACAGGCAGGTATATAGATATATGTCCCCTTAGGCAGGTATATAGATATATGTCCCCTCAGTCAGGCCAGTATATAGATATATGTCCGCTCAGTTAGGTAGGTATATAGATTTATGTCCACCTCAGGCAGGTATATAGATTTATGTCCCCCCAGTCAGGCAGGTATATAGATATATGTCCCCTCAGTCAGGCCGGTATATAGATATATGTCCACTCAGTTAGGTAGGTATACAGATTTATGTCCACCTCAGGCAGGTATATAGATTTATGTCCCCCTCAGGCAGGTATATAGATATATGTCCCCTCAGGCAGGTATATAGGTATATGTCCCCTCAGTAAGGCAGGTATATAGATATATGTCCCCTCAGGCAGGTATATAGGTATATGTCCCCTCAGTCAGGCAGGTATATAAATATATATCCCCCTCAGGCAGGTAAATAGATATATGTCCCCCTCAGGCAGGTATATAGATATATCTCCCCTCAGGCAGGTATATAGATATATGTCCCCTCAGTCAGGCAGGTATATAGAAATATGTCCCCCTCAGGCAGTTATATAGATATATGTCCCCTCAGTCCGTAAGTAATATATATATATATATATATATACCCTCAGGCATGTATTTATATATAGTTACACTCACTCCCGCAGGCAGGTATATAGTTTTATGTTCCCCTCAGGCAGGTATATAGATATATGTCCCCTCAGGCAGGTATATAGGTATATGTCCCCTCAGTCAGATAGGTATATAGATATATGTCCCCCTCAGGCAGGTATATAGATAGATGTCCCCTCAGGCAAGCAGGAATATAGATATATATACCCTCAGGCAGGTATATAGATATAGGTCCACTCACGCAAGCAGGTATATAGATATATGTCCCCCTCAGGCAGGTATATAGATATATGTCCCCTCAGGCAGGTATATAGGTATATGTCCCCTCAGTCAGGCAGGTATATAGATATATGTTCCACTCAGGCAGGTATATAGATATATGTCCCCCACAGGCAGGTATATAGATATATCTACCCTCAGGCAGGTATATAGATATATGTCCCCTCAGTCAGGCAGGTATATAGAAATATGTCCCCCTCAGGCAGTTATATAGATATATGTCCCCTCAGGCCGACAGGAAGATAGATATATATACCCACAGGCAGGTATATAGATCTAGGTCCACACACGCACGCAGGGATATAGATATATGTCCCCCTCAGGCAGGTATATAGATATATGTCCCCTCAGGCAGGTATATAGGTATATGTCCCCTCAGTCAGGCAGGTATATAGGTATATGTCCCCTCAGTCAGGCAGGTATCTAGATATATAGATATATGTCCCCTTCAGGCAGGTATATAGATATATGTCCCCTCAGGCAGGTATATAGGTATATGTCCCCTCAGTAAGGCAGGTATATAGATATATGTCCCCTCAGGCAGGCAGTTATATAGAGATATGTCCCCTCAGTCAGGCATATTATATATATATATATATATAAAATATATATATATATATATAAAATGTCCCCATCAGGCAGGCAGACAATATATATATAAATAATATATAATATATATATATTATATTATATATATATATATATAATATATTTATATTTATTTATATATATGTATATATATATATATATAATATAATATAATATATATAATAAAAAAGTATTATAAATTATATATATAATATTTTATATATATATATTTCCCCTCAGGCAGGTATGTATATATAGGTCCCCTCAGTCAGGCGGGTATATAGATATATGTTCCCTCAGTCAGGCAGGAATATAGATATAGGTTCCCTCAGGCAGGTATATAGATATATGTTCCATCAGGCAGGTATATAGATATAGGTTCAATCACATTCGTGGGCCGTCAATATACGTTTAAAACACTTCTTTTATTATTACAAATCGTAAAAGACACGTAAACATACTCTTCAATGAGCTAGTTCAAGAGGGATATTAGTTTTTTGCGGAGTCAGAGCTCCGTTCAAACACCGAGTCCTAAGACGCCCTGCGCGGCCTCTAGTCAACGTCCTTGCTATGGATTTTTTTATGCCATTCAATGCGTCCGTGTTGGGAATTCACCGGTTTTTCAGGTGTGTAGGAACCCGATCCGCTGCCCCTGTTTGGGCTTCACGAGGAGACCCCCGGAGACCAAGCGATACCTGGCGGCGTGTGCGAAGTTTCGGGGGGGAACCCCCCCCTTTTTTCAACTTGCGCAGACCAATCGCGAACCACCATTTTATGGCTGCATCCCACGAGACCTTCATTCAAAAAACAATGCCCGGTTTTAAAAAACAATAACACTATAATACATAATAAAAACAAAAAAAAAAACAAAAAACCCAAAAAAGGTTTTAAACTAAAATTCCATTAATCCTTTCGGAGTTAAGGCCCCCCCCAAGTATCCAAAACCCTTTTTGCAACAATCTTTTGTAACCTTTTTTTCTTTACAAAACCACTTTTTTTAAATATACCCACCGCAACCAGAACCCCAGCCTTTCTTTTTGCGAAGGGGCGTGCAAGTGATGTTTCCCCAAAACTTTTTTTTTTTCTCCTCTTCCCCACCTCGGGGTATAGGACTCCCTCCTAGCCCCCCCGGGACGTCCAAGTCTCGGGGGGTAACCCCCTTTTCGGAACCTCAGCAGCTTTTTAAATTCATACCCCCAAATACAGTAAAAAAATGATCCCAAATTTTAAATTAAGGATACGGCAATTTTTGAAATCTTTGAAAAAAGATTGTCAAGGTTAAATGGAAGTCCCCCGGGACCTTCCCCTTTTTGTTTACAAATATACCAATAAAAAGGCAGATGGGTGGGGGAAATACTGGGGTTTTCTAAATTTTGATAACCAACATATTGCTTTCCCAGTGCGACTCTGGATTTATTCACCCAAATTATTTTGTTTTGGGGAGGTTTTCTATCCCCCAGCTGCAGGGGATTTTTTGGGTCCCCTGGGCCCCCCATTTACGCGAATTTTTTCTGCGTTTTTTTGAAAAAAAATTTTTTTTTTCACCCCTTTGTTTCGAACCACTAGTTGGTTAATACGTGATGCTTTTTTCCTTTTGGGGAAGGGAGGGGTAAAGGGAGTTGAAGGTTTGAACGATATTAACGATGTCCCCCTTCAAAAATTTTAACATTACAAAAGCCCAGAAAACCATTCCCCGGTGCAAGGGTCAAGAAAAAGGGTAAAACTTGGTAACAACCTTTTTCTAAGGGATACTGATTGTAACAACCCTTTCAAAAAAGCCAACACCCCCACGGTGTTCAATGGTATTGTTTTAGGCCCCCAATTCAAAGGCCAGAGGTTTGCTCGTCAATACAGAATATGTAAAAAAAAGGAAAAACTTGTGAAAAAATTTATGAACAGGATACGAAAAAGGGTTAAAAAAGTGGGAAAAGAGGTGCAAAAATTTAAAATCCCCGGGAAATATAAAAATTAGAGACAAAAATAAAAGGAGGGGGAAGGCTTTATGTATACCCGTATACGAACATACAGAATTGGAAGAAAAGTTAAAAATTTGGGGGGGTTTTTTTGGGCAATGGGCCCCCCAATTTGGTATAAATTTTTTAAAAAGCGCCCAGGGTGGATTTATTGGGGGTAGGACGTGGGACATATTGGGGTTATGTGATTTTAATAAGAAAAAAGAAACAGAAATTAAACCCCCGTTTAAACCTTAAAATCGGGACAGCCATCCCGCAAGTCCCAAAACTGTGCGCAAAAATTTAAAAGGGGTGTCTTTGATCCCCCAAAAAAGGGGTTCCCATTAAGTTTAAAGGGTACAAAAAAAGTGCAAAAGACCTCCTATTTAATGCTAAAGCCCAGTGGCAAAATCTATTTTTGGGGCGGGCAACAGGATAAAAAAAAAACCCCCACTTAAGAGACAGATCCCTGACAGGATTTTAAAAAACTAAGGTCACCAATTAAAGGGGGGGGAAGAGAGAAGAAAAAAATTTTGGGGGGAATCACATTCCGCCCTACGAAAAAAGAAAGGCGGGCATTTCTGAGTTGCGGTGGTGTATATTAGAAAAATTGTGTGTAAAAAAAAAGCATTACAAAAGAGATTTTTGCAAAGAGAGGCGTTTGGGGGATACACGGTTGGAGGCCTTAACCCCGAAAGGCATTAATGAGAATTTATTTAAAACCCTTTTCTGGGTTTTTGTTTATTTTATTTTATTTTATTGATGTTATATTTGTTTTTTTTGCTAACCGGATTGTTTTTTTTTAATGAAGGTTCGGGGGGATGCACCCATAAAATGGGGTTGCGACTGGTCTGCGATGTTAAAAAGGGGAGGGGTCCCCCCAAAACTCGACACAGCCCCCAGGTAATGCTTGGTTCCCGGGGGTCTCCTCGTGAACCCAAACAGGGGCAGGGGGTGGTTCCTACCCCCCTAAATACCGGTGTTTCCCACACGACGCATTGAATGGCATAAAAAACACCCAAGAAGGACGTTGAAACAGGTGCCGCGCAGGGGGCCCTTTAGGACGTGTTTAAACGGACTCTGACTCCCCAACAAACATAAGTTCCCTCTTGAACTAGCTCTTTTAAAGAGATGTTTACGTGTCTTTACGATTTGTAAAAAAAAAGAATTGTTTTAAACGTTATTGGGGGGCCCACGAAGTGATTGAAGGGTTATTTCAGGTGTTGGAGACTTGCAGTGGTGCAAAAAAGGGCCATAATTTGTTACAAAAAGGCTAAATTTTATAAAGGATAAGATATATGTCCCCTCAGTCGGGAGATATATAAAATGCCCCCCAGTCCGGGGGTTTATAAATATGTCCCCCAGGCGTATATAGATTATGTCCCCCAGGGAGGCGGTATATAGATATAGGCCCCTCGGCAGGTTTTATAATATATGTTCCCCCAACCAGGGAAAACCCCCATTAAAAAAAAAAAAAAATTATAATAATAATACTTACCTTACCTCTTTTCCCGCCGAGCGACTTCTTCTTCTGCCCGACACTGGCGCCGTGACATCATCACATTGGCCAGCACTGGGGTGCGCTCTCAGCCGCCGTTAAATGATTTGGGGGAAGAGGTCTAATCGCGAATGCCCCCTTTTGTAAAACGGGAGCGGGGGGGCCCTCGTGTTGGAAGGGCCCCCCCGGAGAAAACCGCATCCCCTTGGTTTGGCCAAATTGACATGGTTTAGGGTTACAGTAATAATTAGGGTAGATATAGAGTTAGGGTCAAATTGAATACATTTCAGTTTCAGACATCACATAACAAAAATAATTCACAAGTATGGGTGAACTGAACAAGGACAAATTTGAGAAACATTAGATACATAGTTACAAGCTAATTACCACCAGCCCAAAAAAAACCCACAGTGGCTCTGCCAAAACGTTCCCCTTAATGGTGTTTTCAATGCCAAGTTTAGTCCTCTTGGAAAAAAAAAGCTTCTTCTGCCACCCTTTTCATACCATGTCCCTTCCTGCAGGGCTCTCCCCCCCCCCCCCCAGCCCCCGAACCCCCCAAAATTTAGTAGTTCCCATGTATGGCCCCTTCATTAATTTTAAACGTTTTTGTTTGGGTTCCTTTGTTTGGATGGTAGCAGTTTGCAATCTATTGTACGTGTATTGTGGGATATATTTGCCCAGTGAGGTCGGGGGTCGAATTATCGGGCGCTGTGCTGCTACTTGTAGCCTGAAAATAACAAAACGTAAAATGTATTCTTCTATGTTTGGAGAAATTAAGACGGTGTTTTCAGACAGGATGTAGAATTATGGACACTTGTATAACCACAAATTTCTGTCTCTATTCCTGTCACTTATGTTTGCAGGATTCTCACATTTTCTTGTGGTAGGACTCCGCCACAGAAGAGCAACAGTGCCATCTACAGGCCGTCCCTACCTACTGCAGCCGCACATCAGATCTGCCAGGGAACCTGTGCGGCAATGGGCACTACCTCGAAGGCGCTTGACGCGACCTTCAGTCTTGAGGTCACAACCTTTGCCTTGGGGTCACCCCGCACCTTCTCCAGGCGGAGGCAGATGACGGCGCGTGTTTGTGTGCGTGAACTTATCGTGATGCAGGAGCGATCGGCAAGGATAGAAGAGAGGAACCCAGCTGTGAGCAAAAACTAACATGAAAGGAGCATAAAAAAGGACAGAGAAAAAAAAATCCAAATAAAAGCGCTAATTGAGTCTGCGGCAAATATTCTCTCTAATGAAAGGACCTTTCACCCTCGTCTGTGCCGGACGGGAAGATGAAGCCCGAGCAGACAGTGATCAATATCACACGAGTACGGAGGCGTCTTGTCAGGGTCATGTGCGCGGCGTGTAATTACAGCAGCCAGACATCGCCGCACGCTCCTCCCGAGACTTCATCCCCTCAAAGAGGCGCAGATATCACCAATATAGCCCGAAATATCCTCAAAGACACCGTGATTGGGCTGAGCAACAGTGGAGTTGATTCTTGGGGTCCACTAGTGGAGTTAATTCTTGGGGCCACCAGCAGAGACAATTCTTGGGGCCCACTAGTGGAGTTAATTCTTGGGGCCACCAGGGGAAATGAGTCTTGTGGGCCACCCGTGGAGGGGGGTCTTAGGGCCCTCCAGTAGAGTTGATTCTTGGGGTCCCACCAGTGGAGCTGATTCTTGAGGCCTCACCAGTGGAGTTGATTCTTGGAGCCCACCAGAGGAGTTGATTCTTGGGGCCCACCAGTGGAGTTGATTCTTGGGGCCCAGCAGTGGAGCTGATTCTTGGGGCCCACTAGCAGAGGAGATTCTTGGGCCCACCAGTGGAGTTGATTCATTGAGCCCTCGAGGGGAGTTGATTCTTGGGGGCCCACCAGTGGAGTTAATTCTTGGGGCCCACCAGTGGAGCTGATTCTTGGGGCCCACCAGTGGAGCTGATTCTTGGGGCCACACAGAGTGGACGTTTGTCTTTACCTGAGGTGACGCCCACCAGGGAGTGATTTTGGGCAGCATGGAGCTGATTCTTGGGGCCCCTAGCAGATGGACGTTGATCTCCTTGTCGGCCCACACAGACTAGTTTTGGGCCAGCATGGAGTTGATTCTGCGGCCACAGTGAGTGTTGTTGGTGCACGAAGAGCTTATTCTTGGGGCCACCAGTGGAGATGATTCTTAGGACCCATCAGTGGAGTTGATTCTTGCGGCCCAGCAGTAGAGTTTACTGGAGGAGATGGCACAGCAGGTCTGGTGCTCACCTCAGGAAGACTTCACTTTCTAAAGGCACTTAAGCTTGCCAGTTACATACACAGTTCAACATGTGGTGGTTCTCACTGTGATGCCGAAATCCTGGTTACGACAGTTGCGGTCTGATGTCGTTCTCATCTGATAACAGTCTTAGTCTCTGGACCCTGGCGCTAAGGGATCTGAATACACACAGTCTCAGTGCCCAGAGCCTATCCCTCACTGGACTCTAGGAGTGCTCACTTATTGTCCTATGGCCTAAAGCCATCTCCCCTTGTAGCCGTCACTCTCTCTCCTTTTAGTTGTCTCTCTCTCTTCTTGTAGCTGTCTTTCTCCTTGTAACCATCTCTTGCTCCTTGTAGTCGTTTCTTGCGCCTTGTAGTCGCATCTCTCTCCTTGCAGCCCTCTCTATCTTTCCTTGGAGCTGTGTGTCTCCGTTCATCTCTCTCCGTGTAGCCATCTCTGTATCTCCTTGTAGCCATATCTCTTCCTCCTTGTGGCTATCTCTTTCTCTTCTTGTAGCCGTCTCTCTCCCCTTGTGTCCGTCTCTCCTCTAGTAGCCGTGTTTCTCTCCTAGTAGTCGTCTCTCTCTCCTTGCAGCTGCCTCACTCTCTTCTTGTAGCCATCGCTCACTTCTAGTAGCCGTCTCTATCTCTCCTTGTAGCCATATCTCTTTCTCCTTGTGAACATCTCTTTCTCTTCTTGCAGCTGTCTCTCCTCTAGTAGCTGTTTCTCTCCTAGTAGTCGTCTCTCTCTCCTAGTAGCCACCTCTCCTAGTAGTCATCTCTCTCTCCTTCTCTTTTCCACTTTGTATCCATTTCTCTGTCCCTTTGTAGTCCTCTCTCTCCTTGTAGTCATCTCTCTCTCCTTGCAGCTGTCTGTCTCTTTGTAGTCATCTCTCTCTCCTTGCAGCCCTCTCTATCTTTCCTTGGAGCCATCTTTCTCCTTTCGTCTCTCTCCTTGTAGCTGTCTCTATCTCTCCTTGTAGCCATCTCTGTCTCTCCTTGTAGCCATCTCTTCCTCTTCTTGTAGCCGTCTCTCTCCCCTTGTATCAGTCTCTCCTCTAGTAGCTGTGTTTCTGTCCTAGTAGTTGTCTCTCTCTCCTTGCAGCCGCCTCTCTCTATATTTGCAGCCATCGCTCTCTCCTTGTAGCCATATCTCTTTCTCCTTGTGGACATCTCGTTCTCTTCTTGCAGCTGTCTCTCTCCTAGTAGTCGTCTCTCTCTCCTAGTAGTTGTCTCTCTCCTAGTAGCCACCTCTCCTAGTAGTCATCTCTCTCCTTTTTTCCGCTTTGTAGCCATTTCTCTGTCCTTTTGTAGCCCACTCTCCTTTTAGTCATATTTCTCTCCTGGTAGCCGTCTCTCTCCCGGTAATTGTCTCTCTCTTCTTGTAGCCATCTCTCTCTCTCTCTCTCTCTTCTTGCAGCCTTCTCTCCTAGTAGTCGTCTCTCTCCTTGCAGCCATCTCTTTTTCTTTCCCTCTCTCTCTCTCCTCTCTCTCTCTCTCTCTCTCTCTCTCTCTCTCTCTCGATAGATTCCTTCTTCTATTGCCGCCCTCACAGGTTCAGGGCCAGTTGTCTCTCTCTGTCTGGTCGCCCAGCACCACACTCAGCTCACTATTTTCACAGCTGTTCATCACAAAGGCTCACAGCCGGCCTCGCACAACTTACTGCTCCAGAGGGAACTTCTCCCATTCTATGTCAGCATATGGACCCACCACACATAGACCATGACCTTCACCTCCAGGGCTCTCAATGCAAGCCCCTCCTGACTAACCGCACTGCAGTTACGATCCATTTAAAAAAGAGAAACATGCACAGCTCATAATTACCTGGCCCTAAGCTTTGTGGACCCTGTGCATGGAAAGCTTGCGGCTGCTTTTTCGGGACAAGGTCAGAGAAAGTAAGGCAAAAGCAATGGTCATGTGCACTATATACACTCATGTACAAAAATTGGAGGGTGGGCCCCAAGAATAAACTTCACTGCTGGGTCCCAAGAATCAACTCCACTGGTGGACCCCAAGAATCATCTTCACTTGTGGCTCCAAGAATCATCACCACTGGTGGGCCCCACGAATCATCTCCACTGGTGGGCCCCAAGATTCAACTCCACTGGTTGGTCCCAAGAATCATCTCCATTGGTGGGCCCCAAGATTCAACTCCACTGGTGGGCCCAAGAATCATCTCTGCTGGTGGGTCCCAAGAATCAATTTCACTTCTGGCTCCAAAAATCATCTCCACTGGTGGTCCCAAGAATCATCTCCACTTGTGGCTCCAAGAATCATCTCCACTGGTGGCCCCAAGAATCATCTCCACTGGTGAGTCCCAATAATCATCTTCACTTGTGGCTCCAAGAATGATCTCCACTGTTGGCCCCAAGAATCATCTCCACTGGTGGTCCCCAAGAATCATCTCCACTGGTGGGTCCCAAGAATCATCTCCATTGGTGGGTCCCAAGAATCATCTCCGCTGGTGGGTCCCAAGAATCAACTCCACTGTTGGGCACCAAGAATCAACTCCACTGGTGGAAACCAAGAATCAATTCCATTGGTGGCCCCAAGATTCAACTCCACTGGTGGCCCCAAGAATCAACTCCACTGTTGAGACCCAAGAATCAATTCCACTGGTGAGACCCAAGAATCAATTCCACTGATGGACCCAAGAATCAACTCCACTGGTGGGCCCCAAGAATCAACTCCACTGGTGGGTCCCAAGAATCAACTCCACTGGTGAGACCCTAGAATCAACGCCACTGCTGGGACCCAAGAATCAACACCACTGGTGGACCCCAAGAATCAACTCCACTGTTGGCCCCAAGAATCAACTCCACTGGTGGCCCCAAGAATCATCTCCACTGGTGGGCCCCAAGAATCAACTCCACTGGTGGACCACAAGAATCAACTCCACTGGTGAGACAAAAGAAGCAACTCCACTGGTGGACACAAGAATCAACTCCAATTTTGGGCCACACGAATCAACTCCAATGGTGGGCACCAAGAATCAACTCCACTGGTAGGCCCCAAGAATCATCTCCACTGGTGGCCCCAAGAATCAACTCCACTGGTGGACCCCAGACACTGCAGACCGACACTTTCAGTGGCATAGTCTTTGCAGCCCCTGCAAAATACTTCTTAACCACTCATGGCACGTGCCGCACTTTCTTCACTGCCACCTGCTCCTTCTTCAGCATAAATGATGCACCAGCTGTGCCACCACTCACATAACAAAGGTTCAGCATGCCCTTACACAGTCCATGGGCAGTGATATTCTGACCGATCAACCACCTGCATCCAGGGGGGGAAGAGGGGGGCACTCCATGTAGGAGGGCCATTTCTGGATGCAGCAGCGCTGGCAACTTTTTCACAGTTCTTACATGGACAATACTCTGTGAGCTTTACAAACTGAAATCGGATTACTACATTTTAAGCTCTTGCTCAGACCATTGGAGGTATAATCAAATTTCATGACGAATACAACGGTATCCGCTCCCTAAGACCTCAGACCAGACCCTCTAAAACATCAGACCCCAGACCAAGCTCTCATAATGAATTAGACTGCAGACCACACCCCCTACATACATCAGACCCTACATTAAACCCTCTAAATAAGACCTTCAACCAAATCCTCTACAGACATCAAACCCCAGACCAAAATCGGTAAACAAATCAGACCTCAGACCAGACCCACTACATAAATCAGACCTCAGACCAGATGCTCTACCTAAATCAGATCTCAGACCAGACCTTCTACATAAATCAGACCTCAGACCAGACCCTATACATAAATCAGACCTCAGTCCAGACCCTCTACATAAACCAGACCACAGACCAGACACTCTACCTAATAGATCCAGACCAGACCCTCTACATAAATCAGACCTCAGACCAGACCCTCTACATAAATCAGACCTCAGACCAGACCCTCTACATAAATCAGACCTCAGACCAGACCCTCTACATAAATCAGACCTCAGACCAGACCCTCTACATAAACCAGACCACAGACCAGACACTCTACCTAAATCAGATCTCTGACCAGACCTCCTACATAAATCAGACCTCAGACCAGACCCTCTACATAAATCAGAACCTCAGACCAGACCCTCTACATAAATCACTATACAGACCCTACATAAATCAGACCTCGATCAACCTCTATATAATCAGACCTTGACCAGACCTCTGCATAAATCACGACCTAACCAGACTCTACATAAATCGGACTAGACCAGACCCTATACATAAATCAGACCTCAGACCAGACCCATCTACATAAATCAGACTCTCAGACCAGACCTCACATAACATAGACCTCAGACTCAACCCCTACATACATCAGACCTACATAAACTCTAAATAAATAACCTTCAACAGTCCTCTAAAGTCATCGACCAGAACCAAAATTGGTAAAAAATCAGCTCGACCAACACATAAATCAGACCTCAGACCAGACTCACTACATAAATCAGTCCTCAGACCAGACCCTCTACATAAATCAGACCTCAGACCAGACCCACTGCGTAAATCAGACCTCAGACCAGACCTTCTCCATAAATCAGACTTCAGACCAGACTCTCTACATAAATCAGACCTCGGACCAGACCACCTCAATACATTAAACCTCAGACCAGACCCCCTACATAAATCAGACCTCAGACCAGACCCCCTAAATACATTAAACCTGAGACCAGACCCTCTACATAAATCAGACCTCAGACCAGTCCACCTCAATACATTAAACCTCAGACCAGACCATCTACATAAATCAGACCTCAGGCCAGACCCCCTAAATACAATAAACCTGAGACCAGACCCTCTACATAAATCAGATCTCAGACCAGTCCACCTCAATACATTAAACATGAGACCAGACCCTCTACATAAATCAGACCTCAGACCAGACCCTCTACATAAATCAGACCTCAGACCAGACCCTCTACATAAATCAGACCGCAGACCAGACCTCCTAAATAAATCAGACCTCAGACCAGACCCTCTACATAAATCAGACCTCAGACCAGACCCTCTACATAAATCAGACCTCAGACCAGACCCTCTACATAAATCAGACCTCAGACCAGACCTTCTACATAAATCAGATCTCAGACCAGACCCTCTACATAAATCAGACCTCAGACCCAACCCCCTACATACATCAGACCCTACATTAAACCCTCTAAATAAATAAGACCTTCAACCAGATCCTCTAAAGTCATCAGACCAATACAAAATGGAAACAAATCAGACCTCAGACCAGACTCCTAAATCAGACCTCAGACCAGACTCCTAAATCAGACCTCAGACCAGACCCCTACATAAATCAGACCTCAGACCAGACCCACTGCGTAAATCAGAAATCAGACCAGACCTTCTCCATAAATCAGACTTCAGACCAGACTCTCTACATAAATCAGACCTCGGACCAGACCTCTACAATACATATCATAC
This sequence comes from Phyllomedusa bahiana, assembly GCA_025379985.1. Lineage (NCBI taxonomy): Eukaryota > Metazoa > Chordata > Amphibia > Anura > Hylidae > Phyllomedusa > Phyllomedusa bahiana. Next base: position 25,785 of record JAODAL010031466.1, read on the forward strand.
CTCAGACCAGACCCCCTATATGATTCAGACCTCAGACCAGATCCCTAATACATAAACCTGGTCAGACCTCTACATAATCAGACCTCAGTCTAGTCCACTCAATACATAAACCTCGGACCAGACCCTCTACATAAATCAGACCTCAGACCAGACTCCTAAATAAATAAACCTGAACCAGACCCTCTATAAATCAGATCTCAGACCAGTCACCTCAAATACATTAAACATGAGACCAGACCCATCTACATAAAATCAGACCTCAGACCAGACCCACTCAAATAAATTAGAACATCGAGACCAGATCCTCTACATAAATCAGACCTCAGACCAGACCCACTACATAAATCAGACCTCAGGCCAGACCCCCTAAATACAATAAACCTGAGACCAGACCCTCTCATAAACGATCTCGACCAGTCCACCTCAATACATTAAACATGAGACCAGACCCTCTACATAAATCAGACCTCAGACCAGAACCACTACATAACAGACCTCAGACAAGACCCTCTACATAAATCAGACCTCAGACCAGACCCTCTACATAAATCAGACTCAAACAGACCCTCTACATAAATCAGACCTCAGACCAGACCCTCTACATAAATCAGACCTCAAACCAGACCCTACAAAATCAGTCCGTCGACAGACCCTCTACATAAATCAGACCTCAGACCAGACCACTACATAAATTAAACCTCAGACCAGACCCTCTACATAAATCAGACCTCAGACCAGACCCTCTACATAAATCAGACCTCGGACCAGACCACCTCAATACATTAAACCTCAGACCAGACTCCCTACATAAATCAGACCTCAGACCAGACCCCCTAAATACATTAAACCTGAGACCAGACCCTCTACATAAATCAGACCTCAGACCAGTCCACCTCAATACATTAAACCTCAGACCAGACCATCTACATAAATCAGACCTCAGGCCAGACCCCCTAAATACATTAAACCTGAGACCAGACCCTCTACATAAATCAGATCTCAGACCAGTCCACCTCAATACATTAGACATGAGACCAGATCCTCTACATAAATCAGACCTCAGACCAGACCACCTCAATACATTAAACATGAGACCAGATCCTCTACATAAATCAGACCTCAGACCAGACCCTCTACATAAATCAGACCTCAGGCCAGACCCCCTAAATACAATAAACCTGAGACCAGACCCTCTACATAAATCAGATCTCAGACCAGTCCACCTCAATACATTAAATACAGATGACCAGACCCTCTACATAAATCAGACCTCAGACCAAGACCCTTACATAACAGACCTCAGACAGACCCTCAATACATTAAATCAGACTAGACCAGATCCTCTACATAAATCAGACCTCAGACAAGACCCTCTACATAAATCAGACCTCAGACCAGACCCTCTACATAAATCAGACCTCAGACCAGACCCTCTACATAAATCAGACCTCAGACCAGACCCTCTACATAAATCAGACCTCAGGCCAGACCCTCTGCATAAATCAGACCTCAGACCAGCACGCCTCATACATAAACTAGACCAGACCACCACTCACATAAATTCAGACCTCAGACCAGACCCACTAAATAAATCAGACCTCAGACCAGACCTTCTACATAAATCAGATCTCAGACCAGACCCTCTACATAAATCAGACCACAGACCAGACCTCCTAAATACATAAGACCTCAGACCCAACCTCCTACATACATCAGACCCTACATTAAACCCTCTAAATAAATAAGACCTTCAACCAGATCCTCTAAAGTCATCAGACCCCGAACCAAAATCGGTAAACAAATCGGACCTCAGACCAGACCTCCTAAATACATAAGACCTCAGACCCAACCTCCTACATACATCAGACCCTACATTAAACCCTCTAAATAAATAAGACCTTCAACCAGATCCTCTAAAGTCATCAGACCCCGAACCAAAATCGGTAAACAAATCAGACCTCAGACCAGACCCACTACATAAATCAGACCTCAGACCAGACCCTCTACATAAATCAGACCTCAGACCAGACCCTCTACATAAATCAGACCTCAGACCAGACCCTCTACATAAATCAGACCTCAGACCAGACCCACTACATAAATCAGACCTCGGACCAGACCTCAATACTTAAACCTCTGACGACCCCTACAAATCAGACCTCAGACCAGTCCACCTCAATACATTAGACATGAGACCAGATCCTCTACATAAATCAGACCTCAGACAAGACCCTCTACATAAATCAGACCTCAGACCAGCTCGCCTCAATACATTAAACATGAGACCAGACCCACTACATAAATCAGACCTCAGACCAGACCCTCTACATAAATCAGACCTCAGACCAGACCCTCTACATAAATCAGACCTCAGACCAGACCCTCTACATAAATCAGACCTCAGACCAGACCCTCTACATAAATCAGACCTCAGACAAGACCCTCTACATAAATCAGACCTCAGACCAGCTCGCCTCAATACATTAAACATGAGACCAGACCCACTACATAAATCAGACCTCAGACCAGACCCTCTACATAAATCAGACCTCAGACCAGAACCACTACATAACAGACCTCAGACCAGACCCTCTACATAAATCAGACCTCAGACCAGACCCTCTACATAAATCAGACCTCAGACCAGACCACTACATAAATTAAACCTCAGACCAGACCCTCTACATACATTAAACCTCAGACCAGAACCTCTACATAAATCAGACCTCAGACCAGACCACCTCAATACATTAAACATGAAAACAGACACACTACATAAATCAGACCTCAGACCAGACCCTCTACATAAATCAGACCTCAGACCAGACCCTCTACATAAATCAGACCTCAGACCAGACCCTCTACATAAATCAGACCTCAGACCAGACCCTCTACATAAATCAGACCTCAGACCAGACCCTCTACATAAATCAGACCAGATCCACTACATAAAACAGACTGAAGATCAGTCCCACTACATAAATCAGACCTCAGAACTGACCCTCTACATAAATCAGACCTCAGAACAGACCCTCTACATAAATTATAATAATTAATTTATTTTCTGTCCTGCCTTGTGGACCAATGTGCACAATAAAAGACAGTACAATGTCTATGTGTTATTAGCTTAGCTACATTGTATGTCTCTATAATTGTGAGTTAAATATAATTAGACCACACTTTATTAGCAATCAATTCAGAAATCCAGGTAATTATAAAGTATTCACTTACTTTTCTCCCTGCCCTGTGGATTTTTACCCCCATTTGCTCAATAAAAGCCATAAACAGTACAACTGTCTACGATTTATAAGCTTAGTTACTTTGTATGTGTCTATAGTTATGACTTTGATACAGCCAAGTCACACTTTTTTAGTAATCGATGCAGAAATAGGGGTCATTCTAATAGATTAATTTACTTTCTGTCCTGTCCTGTGGATGTTTACCCAAAGTGAACAATAAAAGACATGAACTGTAAAATTAACTAAGTGTTATCAGCTTAACTACATTGTCTGACTCTCTGATTATGAGTAATCAATGCAGAAATCCAGGTAATTATAAAGTATTCACTTATTTTTCTCCCTGCCCTGTGGATTTGTACCCCACATTCTCAATAAAAGACATGAAAAGCACAATTGTCTATGAAATATCAGCTTACTTACTTTGTATGTGTCTATAGTTATGACTTAGATACAACCAGATCACACTTTATTAGTAATCAATGCAGAAATCCAGGTCATTATAAAATATTCAATTACTTTTCTCCCTGCCCTGTGGATTTGTACCCCACATGCTCAATAAAAGACATGAAAAGCACAACTATTCGCTTAGCTACATTGTATGCTACATGTAGATTAATTTATTTTCTGTCTTGCCTTGCGGATGTTTACCCAATGTGCACAATAAAAGACATGAATAGTACAACTGTCTATGAATTATCAGCTTAGTTACCTTCTATGTGTCTATAGTTATGACTTAGATACAACCAGGTCACACTTTTTTTAGTAATCGATGCAGAAATAGGGGTCATTCTAATAGATTAATTTATTTTCTGTCCTTGCCTGGCGATGTTTACCCAATGTGCACAATAAAAAGACATGATAAGTAAAACTGTCTATGTGTTATTAGCTATAAATTATACCACACTTTATTAGTAATTGATGCAGAAATCCAGGTAATTGTAAAGTATTCACTTAATTTTCTCCCTGCCGTGTGGATCTTTACCCCATATGCTCAATAAAAGACATGACGGGTACAATGTCTGTGTTATAAGCTTAGCTACGTTGCATGTCTCTATAATTGTGAGTTAAATTAGACCACACTTTATTAGTAATCAATGCAGAAATCAAGGTAATTATAAAGTATTCACTTACTTTTATCCCTGCCCTGTGGATTTCTATCCCCATTTGCTCAATAAAAGCCATAAACAGTACAACTGTCTACGAATTATCAGCTTAGTTACTTTGTATGTGTCTATAGTTATGACTTAGATACAACCAGATCACACTTTTTTAGTAATCGATGCAGAAAAAGGGGTCATTCTAATAGATTAATTTATTTTCTGTCCTGCCCTGTGGATGTTTATCCCATGTGCAAGATAAAAGACATGAACAGTACCAATGACTAAGTGTTATCAGCTTAACTACATTGTATGTCTCTATAATTATGAGTAATCAATGCAGAAATCCAGGTTATTATAAAGTATTCACTTATTTTTCTCCCTGTCCTGTGGATTTGTACCCCACATGCTCAATAAAAGACATAAAAAGCACAACTGTCTGTTATTAGCTTAGCTACATTGTATGCTACATGTAGATTAATTTATTTTCTGTCTTGCCTCGTGGATGTTTACCCAATGTGCACAATAAAAGACATAAAGTACAATGTCTATTTTTTAGCTAAATTTACACACTTATTAGTATCATGCAAAATCCAAGTCATAAGGTATTACTTACTTTTCCCCTGCCCCGTGATTTACCTACATGTCACTAAAGACAGAACTACAACTGTCTATGTGTTATTAGCTATAAATTATACCACACTTTATTAGTAATCAGTGCAGAAATCCAAGTCATTATAAAGTATTCACTTACTTTTCTTCCTGCCCTGTGGATTTTTACCCTATATGCTCACTAAAAGACATGAACAGTACAACTGTCTTTATGTCAATAGTTACATTGTATGTGTCTAAAATTGTGACTTAGATAAGTCAGACCCCATATAGTAATCAACTGAGAAATTCAGATACTTCCAAAGGGTTCACTTACTTTAGCTTGCCCTTATGTATACTTTTTCAAACAGGAAAAATCTGCAGAACTGACCTCTTACTATGTGTTTTTGAATCTGGAGGTTGTTGTTACCTTTTGGCTACAGCGGAGGTGATGTAACTATAGATTAGGGGTTGGTTTCTGGGGTATCGAGGGCGGTTTAATTTCCTAAACCTATTTGGTTAGCAGCACGGCTGCAGACATTGGGATGTGTTAGGTGAGTGAGTGGCAGTGCTGAACTCCATCTGCCGTGCTGCCAGCTGCGGCTTTCCTCTGTCTGTGACACACCACTGTTTTATTACAGCATTAGATGTGACCCGTGAATTCTGGGCCTCTCACTGAAGCTTTCAGCTCGCAGATTATTCTGTGCTGCAAAATTACACAAATAGCCAATCAAGCTGCGGCGAGGCTGCGTGAGCTCGGGCCTGCGGCTACTGCCGTAATCTTGTGTCACGCTGCAGACGGCATATGCCTTATTTTTAAGTACTATTTTAATGCAGCAAAAGCCCAACAGGACGAGATGATACAATTCAATTGATGGCAGGAGGCAGAGAATTTCACTGCACAAACAAAACAGAAAGTGAGGGGAGCAGAAGCTACTGCCCGGTAACACCAGAGGCCTGGAAGCTGCCGAATACTATCTGTTCTATTTTATGTGTTTGTTTACTCAATAAACCTCAAGTGACTTGATGGAGTCTGGTACCAAAGCGGCTAAAGAATCAGAACCCAGCGAGGACAACAAAGTAACCGACAACAGAATGTATCTCCCTGCAAATGATGTAGGTACAGATAGTACTGCCTCCCTGTCTCTCCTGTAAATGATGTAGGTACAGATAGTACTGCCTCCCTGTCTCTCTCTGTAAATGATGTAGATACAGATAGTACTGCCTCCCTGTCTCTCCTGTAAATGATGTAGGTACAGATAGTACTGCCTCCCTGTCTCTCCCTGTAAATGATGTAGGTACAGATAGTACTTCCTCCCTGTCTCTCCTGTAAATGATGTAGGTACAGATAGTACTGCCTCCCTGTCTCTCCTGTAAATGATGTAGGTACAGATAGTACTGCCTCCCTGACTATCCTGTAAATGATGTAGGTACAGATAGTACTGCCTCCCCTGGACTTTTCCTGTCAATGATGAAGGTATAGATAGTACTGCCTCCCTGTCTCCCTGTAAATGATGTAGGTGCAGATAGTACTGCCTCCCTGTCTCTCCTGTAAAAGATGTTAGGTACCAGATAATAACAGCCTCCTGTCTCTCCTGTATATGATGTAGGTACAGATAGTACTGCCTCCCTGTCTCTCCCTGTAAATGATGTAGGTACAGATAGTACTGCCTCCCTGTCTCTCCCTGTAATGATGTAGGTACAGATAGTACTGCCTCCCTGTCTCTCCCTGTAAATGATGTAGGTACAGATAGTACTGCCTCCCTGTCTCTCCTGTAAATGATGTAGGTACAGATAGTACTGCCTCCCTGTCTCTCCTGTAAATGATGTAGGTACAGATAGTACTGCCTCCCTGTCTCTTCATGTAAATGATGTAGGTACAGATAGTACTGCCTCCCTGTCTCTTCTGTAAATGATGTAGGTACAGATAGTACTGCCTCCCTGTCTCTCCTGTAAATGATGTAGGTATAGATAGTACTGCCTCCCTGTCTCTTCCTGTAAATGATGTAGGTACAGATAGTACTGCCTCCCTGTCTCTCCTGTAAATGATGTAGGTACAGATAGTACTGCCTCCCTGTCTCTCCTGTAAATGATGTAGGTACAGATAGTACTGCCTCCCTGTCTCTCCTGTAAATGATGTAGGTACAGATAGCACTGTCTCCCTGTCTCTCCCTGTAAATGATGTAGGTACAGATAGTACTGCCTCCCTGTCTCTTCATGTAAATGATGTAGGTACAGATAGTACTGCCTCCCTGTCTCTCCTGTAAATGATGGAGGTACAGATAGTACTGCCTCCCTGTCTCTCCTGTAAATGATGGAGGTACAGATAGTACTGCCTCCCTGTCTCTCCTGTAAATGATGTAGGTACAGATAGTACTGCCTCCCTGTCTCTCCCTGTAAATGATGTAGGTACAGATAGTACTGCCTCCCTGTCTCTCCTGTAAATGATGTAGGTACAGATAGTACTGCCTCCCTGTCTCTCCTGTAAATGATGTAGGTACAGATAGTACTGCCTCCCTGTCTCTCCTGTAAATGATGTAGGTACAGATAGTACTGCCTCCTTGTCTCTCCCTGTAAATGATTGTAAAGGGACAGATAGAATACTGCCTCCCTGTCTCTCCTGTAAATGATGTAGGTACAGATAGTACTGTCCCTGTCTCTTCATGTAAATGATGTAGGTATAGATAGTACTGCCTCCCTGTCTCTTCATGTAAATGATGTAGGTACAGATAGTACTGCCTCCCTGTCTCTCCTGTAAATGATGTAGGTACAGATAGTACTGCCTCCCTGTCTCTCCCTGTAAATGATGTAGGTACAGATAGTGTTGTCTCCTCCTGTAAATGATGTAGGTACAGATAGTACTGCCTCCCTGTCTCTCCCTGTAAATGATGTAGGTACAGATAGTACTGTCTCTTTTTCTCTCCTGTAAATGATGTAGGTACAGATAGTACTGCCTCCCTGTCTCTCCTGTAAATGATGTAGGTACAGATAGTACTGCCTCCCTGTAAATGATGTAGGTACAGATAGTACTGCCTCCCTGTCTCTCCTGTAAATGATGTAGGTACAGATAGTACTGCCTCCCGGTCTCTCCTGTAAATGATGTAGGTACAGATAGTACTGCCTCCCTGTCTCTCCCTGTAAATGATGTAGGTACAGATAGTACTGCCTCCCTGTCTCTCCTTTAAATGATGGAGGTACAGACAGCACTGCTACATAACCTCTGATGCAGATATGAACCAAGCCCAAGATTTTTGTTAAACTACTTAAAACATTGATTCATTTCTTGTATTTTCGCCACTTTTTTTGGCACACCCTTTAACAGGGTCCACACCCCTTTGTCATTGCACAGAAGTGTCTAAGAACTCCATAAAACACATAAAGGTGGTGTATGCCAGTATTTGTGCCTTAAAATGGCGGCAGAATTCTGCCCTGAAAAATATGCCCTACAAAAGTGAACAACAAATGGAGACTTTGACTGCAGGTTTACTATTCCTTTTAGCTAAAGTTACTTTAGCTAATCCACAAGTCGGGGGTCGGTGATTTCTTTGCATTTACCCCATCACACAATCATACAGCTAGGCTCTGCAACCAGAAAAAGCGGATAATACAAAGCACTAGATTGCATTTAACAGCAAATAGGAGATGGATTTGCAGATGTTCTGTCCCTTTAAATCCAATTAGAATGTTGGAAAGTTCCAAATGTCAGATATTTGACATAATGTTACCAGATTCTGCGCTACAATTCCATAAATAACGCTGCGGACGCCACAGAGCCCCCGACGAGCCGCCGCAGCAAATCTGATCACCGTAACGGATGACAGACCTCGCCAATCTATCACCCGACTACAGCACCCATCATCCGTCTTTTGTATCCATTTACATCCCACACAAGTTACTCGGCTCCATTGTAATAAAGGATGATGGAGTCGGCGGCGAGGAGACTGGCGGCAGCCGTGACCCGACATTGGCCACATTGTAATACATGCTGCATCCCGTGCTCCGAAAATAAATGTCTGCAATAAACGCAAACGCCATTTCCAGTTATGACCCTTTATTAAATCTGCATAAAGAGCGACGGCATTTACTATGCAGATGAAAAGAAGGTGGAAATGTATGAATCCGGTGGAGAGGCCTGTCAGGGCGCATTACTGCCACATTACACGGCAAGGACAAATCGCAGCGCACCATGCAGTACAAATGTGTCACCGCAGCTTAAAGGGACAGTACAGCTCCAATAATAAAAAATAGAGTCTGGAAAAAATCTCTCAAATACTGTGAGCCTCACAGTAAATCCTCAGGGACACATGGGGTACATTTTGTGACAAAAGGAAAGGCAGGTCTGAACAGAAGCCTGTCAGGGTGGCAGGTTCATCCAATTTTTATGTAAACCACGCCATATTCATGTCGCATTGCTGGACCATTGTAAACTTGGCACTTCTCACCATTTGTTTCACCCATACACCCTAATAGATTGTAAGCTCTTGCGAGCAGGGCCCTCACACCTTGTTTCTTATCTGTAAGTAGCTTTTCACTGTATAATGTCTTTTTGTCTGTAATTATATCCTCTAAATTGTAAAGTGCTCTGGAATATGTTGGCGCTATATAAATAAGGGTATGTTCACATGGCTTATTTTCGCCGCGTATTGCGCGCTGCAATTACGGTAATCCATAGCTCTCACAGAGAGCCATTGATTACACGTCGTACCCCGCATGTACAATATGATCGTATTGTATGCGCGCGGGGGGAGAATTGACATGTCAATTGTTCGCGGCAATTACGCTGCGCAAACAGTGCATGTCAATGGGGCCGGCGCCCAGCCAGCCCCCTCCCCGTGGTTCGGAAATACGCGCTGATCAGTGTGTTCTTCCAAAGCACCCGGCGTACTGCAGCGCTTACTATTTATATAAAGTCATATTTTAAATACAACTAACTTTTTATTCTTTAGTGATCCCGAGTTACATCCTGTATTATCCTCCAGAGCTGTGCTCACTATTCTGCTGGTGCAGTTACTGTGTACAACATTTTTTCCCGTATGATCTGAGTTAATCCTGTATTACCTCAGAGCGCCTCGCTATTTTGCTGGTGCAGTCACTGTACATAATACTTTTCCCGTCTGATCCCCAGTTACATCCTGTTTATCCTCCGGCGCATCACTATTCTGTGGTGCAGTCATGTGTCATTAAATTACTTATCCTGTAATGATCCTGAGTTACATCTGTATTTATCCAGAGCTGCTCTCCGATTCTGCTGGTGCAGTCTCTGTAATACATTTTATCCTGTACTGATCCTGAGTTAACCTGTATTATCCCCCAGGCTTCATCACTTTTGCTGGTGCGTCCCTGTGTCATACATTACTTTCCCTGTACTGACCCCCTTTGTTACTTCCGTTTATCCCCAGAGTGCCTCGCTATTTGCTGGTGCAGTCACTGTAATACTTTCTTATCCTGTACTGATCCTGGGTTAATCCTGTATTATCCTCCCGAGCGCACCATATTTGTGGTGCAGTCACTTTACTACATTATTTTTTCCCGTATGATCCTGAGTTAATCCTGTTTTTCCTCCAGAGTGCACTCGCTATCTGCTGGTGCAGTCACTGTCATACATTACTTTCCGTATGATTCCCCCAGTTACATCCTGTATTATACTCCAGAGCTGCTCTACGATTCTGTGGCAGTCATGTACTCTTCTTTTCCTGTAAATGATCCTGAGTTTCATCCGTATTATCCCCCAGGTGCACTCACTATTTGTGGTGCAGTCACTGTGTACTACTTATTTCCCGTACTGATCCTGGTTACATCCTATATTTCCTCCAGAGCTGCTCCACTATTTTTGTGGTGCAGTCATGTACTACATTACTTATCCCCCCTGATCCTGAGTTAATCCTTATTACACTCCCGAGCTGCACTATTTTTCTGCTGCATCCTGTACATACATTATTATCCGTACGATCCTGATTACTCCTGTTTTTCCTCCAGGCGCACTCCTATTTGTGGTGAGTCACTGTGTAATACATTTTTATCCTGTATTGATCCTGAGTTACATCCTGTATAAACCTCAAGCTGCTCTCATATTCTGTGGTGCAGTCACTGTCATCATTATTATCCTGTACTGATCCTGAGTTAATCCTGTATTATATCCAGGTGCGTCACTATTTGTGGTGCAGTCATGTTTACTTTTTATTATTTCCCGTACTGTCTAAGTTATATCCTGTATTGTACTCCAGGATGCACTCACTATTTGCTGGTGCGTCACTGTACTACATTATTTCCTGTACTGTCCCGAGTTACATCTGTATTTTCCTTCGAGCTGGGTCACTATTTGCTGGTGCAGTCACTGCTACATTACTTTCCTGTACTGATCTGAAAATTTCATCCTGTATTTACTCCGGCTGCATCACTATTTGCTTTGGGGAAGTCCTGTGTAATATATTATTATCCCGTACTGATCCGAATTACTCCTGATTTACTCCAGAGCTGAGTACTATTCTGCGGTGCAGTCACTGTGTAAACATTACTTATCCTGAAACTGATCCCCCAGTTACATCCTGTAAATTTACTCCCGAGCTGCACTCATATTCTGTTGCAGTCACTGTTCATACATTTTCTTATCCTGTTAGGACCTGGTTACATCTGTACTATACTGAGTGCACCATATTTGTGGGGGCATACTGTGTCTCAAAACTTATCCTGAATATCCTGAGTTAATCCGTATGATGCTCCCGAGCTGCGCTCACTATTTGCTGGTGCAATCACTGTGTACATACATTACTGATACTGAGTTAATCCTGTATTTACCAGAGCTGACCACTATTCTGCTGGGGAGTACTGTACTACTTTTTTATCCCGTACGATCCCGAGTTTAAACCTGTATTATCCCCCAGAGCTGCACTCACTATTTGCTGGTGAGTCACTGTACATAATTTTTATCCTGTATGATCCCAAATTAATCCCGTATTATACTCCAGAGCTGCGCTCATATTTGTGGGGAGTCACGTTACTAAAAACTTATCCTGTATGATCCTGAATTAATCCGTATTAACTCCAGAGGTCAGTCACTATTTGTGGTGCAGGCACTTGTTTCAACATTACTTTAGAATGATCCCGAGTTATTTCCCGTAGTGCTCCAGAGCTGCGCTCACTATTTGTGGGGCAGTCATGTGTACATACATTACTTTTACTGTACGTACTGAGTTACATCCTGTATTATATCCAGAGTGCATACTATTCTGCTGGTGCAGTCATGTACATCATTACTTATCCGTACTGTCCCGAGTTACTCCTGATTTCCCAGAGCTGCACTCATATTCTGCTGGTGCAGTCACTGTCACTGTACTGATCCCGAGTTCATCCTGTATTATCCTCCAGAGCTGCGCTCACTATTTGTGGGAGTCACGTAATACATTACTTATCCTGTACTGATCCAAATTACATCCTGTATTATATCCAAGTCGCTCCTATTCTGCTGGTGCCGTCACTGGTACATTATTCTTTCTGACTGATCCTGAGTTACATCCTGTATTATCCTCCAGAGCTGCGCTAATATTTGCTGGTCAGTCACTGGTAATAATTACTTATCCTGTACTGATCCTGAGTTACATCCTGTATTATCTCCAGGCTGCACTCACTATTTGTGGGGCAGTCACTGTGTCATAAAACTTATCCTGTACTGATCCCGAGTTACATCCTGTATATCCTCCAAACTGCACTCACTTTTCTTGGTGCAGTCATGTACATACATTACTTTCCTGTCTGATCCTGAGTTACATCCTTATTTCCTCCAGAGCTGCAGTCACTATTTGTGGTGCAGTCCTGTGTACTCATTACTTATCCTGTACTGTCCCGAGTTACATCCTTATTATCCCCAGGCTGCCTCCTATTCTGTGGTGCGTCACGGTGTACTTTCTTACTTATCCTGAGTTTTCATCCTGTATTACCTCCAGAGCTGCGCTCATGTTCTGTGGTGCAGTCACTGTACATACTTTTCTTTTCCCGTATGATCCTGAGTTACATCCTGTATTTTCCTCCAGAGCTGCACTCCTATTCTGCTGGTGCAGTCACTGTACATACATTACTTATCCTGCACTGATCCCTGAGTTACATCCTGTATTATCTCCAGAGCTGCGCTCACTATTCTGCTGGTGCAGTCACTGTACATACATTACTTTTCCTGTACTGATACTGAGTTACATCCTGTATTATACTCCAGAGCTGCGCTCACCATTCTGCTGGTGCATAGCTTGTGTACAGTAGAGAAACCCTTTACATGCATCAGTAACAGAATATAGCCGGGAATCCTTACAAGAAATATTTTATTGTATAAACAGTCTCCATCCTTGTATTTTACAAGAAACACCAATCGCTTAGATCACAATTCAACATCTTTATCCTGAGGTGTTCAGGTTAACAGAGGGTGCAACAGCATCCTTAAAGGGGTCTTCCCATCATGCACTTTGATGGTATATTGATAAGACACGTCATTAAATTGTTACAGGAGCGGGTCCAACCTCTAGCTCTGCACTTCTCTCAGGAACGAGCTCCTGAAAGTTTTGGCTCAGAATGGAGAACAGGTCGTGAAAGCCCAACTCTCCATTCTGTTCTATGGGAGTTCCCAGTACAGGGGATCTCTGTGTTCTCCATTCTGTTCTATGGGAGTTCCCAGTATAGGAGAGCTCCATGTTCTCCATTCTGTTCTATGGGAGTTCCCAGTATAGGGACTCTGTGTTCTCCATTCTGCTCTATGGGAGTTCCAGTACAGGGGCAGTGCTGTGTTCTCCATTCTGCTCTATGGAGTTCCAGTACAGGAGCACAGTGTTCTCCATTCTGTTCTATGGGAGTTCCCAGTATAGGGGAGTGCTGTGTTCTCCATTCTGCTCTATGGGAGTTCCCAGTACAGTGGAGCACAGTGTTCTCCATTCTGTTCTATGGGAGTTCCCAGTACAGGGAGCACAGTGTTCTCCATTCTGTTCTATAGGAGTTCAAAGTACAGGGGAGCGCGGTGTTCTCCATTCTGTTCTATGGGAGTTCCAGTACACGGGCGAGCGCGGTGTTCTCCATTCTTTTCTATGGGAGTTCCCAGTACAGGGGAGCGCTGTGTTCTCCATTCTGCTCTATGGGAGTTACCAGTACAGGGGAGCGCTGTGTTCTCCATTCTGTTCTATGGGAGTTGCCAGTACAGAGGAGTGCTGTGTTCTCCATTCTCTATGGGAGTTCCCAGTACAGGGGAGCGCTGTGTTCTCCATTCTCCTCTATGGGAGCTCCCAGTACAGGGGAATACTGTGTTCTCCATTCTGTTCTATGGGAGTTCCCAGTACAGTGTAGCACTGTGTTATCCATTCTCCTATCTGGGAGTTCCCTGTACAGGGGAGCGCTCTGTTCTCCATTCTGCTCTATGGGAGTTCCCAATATAGGGGAGCACTGTGCTCTCCATTCTGTTCTATGGGAGTTCCCAGTAAAAGGGGGCATTGTGTTCTCCATTCTGTTCTATGGGAGTTCCCAGTACAGGGGAGCGCTGTGTTCTCTATTCTCCTCTATGGGAGTTCCAAGTACAGGGGAGCGCTCTCTTCTCCATTCTGTTCTATGGGACTTCCAATTATAGGGGGGTGGTGTGTTCAGTTATACTCATACAACACAATGGAGAATCGTGCACAACCCTGACCAGCTCTCCATTCTGAGCCAACACGGTCGAGGTCTGATCCCAAAATAGGAGACTCCCACTCTGAGCCCCGCACCTAGAAATAAGCCAGCAAAGTGCATGCTGGGAACACCCCTTTAAATCCCTGCAGTTTTCCAACCAGCGGGCTATAGGCTGCTTTTTGGGGTCTATAGGCCATGACTCCCGTCTTAGATAATGGTCTATCTGGAGGGTACACTCTGGTGACCTGTAGACCACTTTGTAAGACAGGAGCCACCGACTACAGATCCCATAAAGGAGCCTATAGACAGCTGGCAGGAAAACTGCTGGGAATCTGACACAGGGGATTGCTATGTAAGCAATTGTCACAAAGAGTCCGTAAGCAACTGAATGGGTCAAAGATGAGGTCTCCAAAGGTGACAGAGCAGGGGTCAGTCTCTGACTATGAAGCCGACCACCGACAGGCAATTTTTATCTGCAGATCAGCAGCATCTGCCACCACCAATCTTTGCAGATAAAGGTCTCCCATCTATGGCCGGCTGCAGACCCCTGACAGGACCCCCCATCTCCCAGGGTCCCCGTACGAGGTGTCACTGTCTCTTGCCCTAATGTTTCCTTTTCTTCTTCCTCAGGAATTCTTTCCCCGGTCGGCGCTCCGGCTTGGTCTTTGGGTTCGGTGCTGCGGAGCGGCGCCTCTGGGACCCGTCTGTCCTTGGGTTCAGCTCTGCGGTGGCTTTCTTGGTGGCGTTGTGCTTCTTGAAGACGTCTTCGGTGATGGGTTCGATGATGTGCCCGCGCGTGGTGATCACCGGTGGGGCGGTCAGCTTCCGGACGGCCACCTCCGTATTCCAGGTGTTGCCCACCGGCGTCCGAATGCTGCTCTCAAATTGTTTGTGGTTACTGAAGTTGAAAGGGAGCCTGGTGACCTGAAATATTCAAAATAGGCAAAAAAATAGTAAATAGTAAAATGGGCAAAAAAGTTAATTTCCAGAGACTTCTTCACTGTCTTCTCCATACACACCCAGAGCTGCATTCAAAAATCTGCAACTCTGCAATTAGCTTCTCGCTGCTGCCCCCACACAATTTTTTGCAGCGATGGAAATTTGGTGTCTCCACCAAGCACTGGTCTTATAAAAACCTAAGCTACATCTCCCTGAATGCCGTGCAGAAATGTGAGGTGATCCCTGGGGTATTAATAAACCCCCCCTCACTCGGCTGTTACTCATGATATTGTATCAGGTACCGGTATATTTGCCATGTAGGCGACTGAGGTATACGGAGATTTATACGCCACAGTCACTCCCCTGAAGCTTAAAGGGACACTTCCAGAAGAAAAAAGGATTTTTGTTAAAATCAGTATCACTGGAAAACAAATATTTTTTTCTGCCAGTCCTATGCAATTCTTCTCTAGCTAGGAGATGAAACTTTTCAATGGCAAAGCAGACCGATATCACTTTACGGCACCTGTTGCTTATCTCTACGTAGTCTCATTACAAATAGCAGGTAATGACAATTATTGCTCTATTGTTCTCTGGACAAGGACAGATCACATTAAACTAGACCACAAGGCATTGACAAGAGCAATACATGAAGCATATAATCAGTAGACTAATGTCACTATATTGCAGCTTATCTCCATGTAGTCTCATTATAAATAGCAGGTAATGACAATGATCTCTCTACAGTTATCTGGACAAGGACAGATAACACTGCACTAGACCACAGGGCAATGACAAGAGCGATACATGAAGTATATAAAATCAGCAGACTAATGTTACTTTACTGCAGCTTATCTCCATGTAGTTTCATTACAAATAGTAGGTAATGACAATGAGCGCTCTATTGTTCTCTTTACAATGATAGATAACATTAGACTAGACCAACGGGCAATGACAAGAGCGATACAAAGTATTTAAATCAGCAGACTAATGTCCCTTTACTGCAGCTTATTTCCATTTAGTCTCATGACCAATAGTAAATAATGACAATGATCTCTCTACTGTTCTCTGAACAAGGACAGATAACACTGCACTAGACCACAGGGAAATGACAAGAGCAATACATGTTCTCAATACATGTTCTCTGAACAAGGACAGATAACACTGCACTAGACCCCAGGGAAATGACGAGAGCAATACATGTTCTTTGAACAAGGACAGATAACACTACACTACACTGCAGGGTAATGACAAGAACAATACATGAAGAATATAAATCAGCAGACTGTCACTTTATTGCAGCTTATCTCTATGTATTCTCATCACAAATAGTAGGTAATGACTATGATCTTTGTACTGTTTTCTGGACAAGGATAGATAACAGACTAGAGCACCGGGCAAAGACATGAGCAAAAACCTGAAAGAATAATGGGCTAAACTTTATCTGCACTTTCCAGCTTTGTTTACACTTCTCAAGTCCTGCTGATAATACTTACACCTCTCAGGCCATAGCTAACCTGGAAGAGAACCATGAAGGGACAATCTCACTGCTGCTCTGTCAGAGCTTAGAGAGGGGAAGTCAGAGAAACCGAAAAGTCATGTACATGGGGAGCCCTGCTTGTCAATATGCAAAAAAATTGATGGCAGAACCTCTAATGCAGGGGTGAAAGTATAGAACGGTGCTGCACATAATTCAGCTGGACCATGTTATGGGGGCACCCCGAAATCCGATGCACCCCCATCCTTTATAGATAATTTCACATCTCTCTGCAGTATGTAAATCTGGAGGATTCGCTTTACCTAAAATATTGAAGATCTATCATCATTCATCAGCAGAATCTACCCAGCCCCCACCCCGACACCTACCCCTCTCCCCCACCCGCCACCCACCCACCCCGACACCTACCCTTCTTTTGGGATCCCCCCACGACCCGGACATGTAACCTCCATGAACGGGCCTCAACCCTCAGACACATTAACTGTGCACCCCCCCCGCCCTACCCTGCCCCCACCCGACACAAAACCCCACTGCCCCCCACCACGACACCTACCCCTCTCCCCCACCCCGACACCCCAACACCCACCTGATGGGCCGCAAACGCGATATTCCTCTTCTCATTTATGATGACGTGAGGTAGAGCCCTGTCCCTACGGGGCCGTCCCGGGGGCGCTTTAATGGTAAACCTGAAAATAAAAACACAGATGAAGCAGGAAAAAAGAAGAAACCATCAACCCTCAGACACAATTAACTGGTGTGAAAAAGAGCACCCTCCTGCAATTTTAACTAAACCCGGTGAAGCCTAAAGGGCTGTTTCCACCATAGACTTTGACGGTTCTATCCTATTGATACGCTGTCAAAGTCTGATAAGTGCAGGTCCCAACTCTAGGCCCCGCATCTATCTAGGGAATGAGCCCCCCAAAAAGGTTGGCCAGGGGGTAGAGTGCGCAAAAGACTCTCCATTTGTTTATGGGTTTCCCCCTACAGGGGACGGTGTTTTTCCATTCTGTTCTATGGGAGTTCCCAGTACAGGGGGAGTGCTGGGTTCCCATTTGGTTCTATGCGAGTTCCCCGTAAGGAATTTTACTTCTGTAACTAAGGGAGGTTTCCCTAGATTTTCAGGGGAGCGTCGTTTTGTGCATCCATTCGTCTTCTAAATGGAAGTTCCAGTTAGAGGGAAACGTGTCTCCATTCTGTTCTATAGGAGTTCCCAGTACAGGGGAGCGCTGTGTTCGGCTGTACTAACCCCCATAGAACAGAATGGAGAGTTAGGCACATGCACGACCGGCTCTCTATTCTGACCAGAGACGTTCAGGGGCCCATTCCCGCACTCAGACTTTGCTGGCACATTCTATCAGTATTCCATCAAAGGAGCCCCCCTTCAAACTATAGTCATGGCCAAAAGTTTTGAGAATGACACAAATGTTATATTTTCACCTGATCTGTTTCCCTCTGGTTTTATGTGTGTTTGTCAGATGTTTTTATCACATACAGAAATACAAGTGCAATCAGATTATGAGTAACAAAAGCTTTTATTGACAGTTAGAATGAGTTAATGCAGCAAGTCAATATTTGCAGTGTTGACCCTTCTTCTTCAGGACCTCTGCAATTCTCCCTGCCATGCTCTCAATCAACTTCTGGACCAAATCCTGACTGATAGCCGTCCATTCTTGCACAATCAATGCTTGCATTTTGTCACAATTTGTTGGTTTTTGTTTGTCCACCCGTCTCTTGATGATGACCACAAGTTCTCAATGGGATTAAGATCTGGGGAGTTTGCAGGCCATGGACCCAAAATCTCTGTTTTGTTCCCTGAGCCATTTAGTTATCACCTTTGCTTTATGGCAAGGTGCTCCATCATGCTGGAAAAGGCATTGTTGATCACAAAATGCTCTTGGACGGTTGGGAGAAGTTGCTCTTGGAGGGACATTTTGGTACCATTCTTTTTCATGGATGTGTTTTAGGCAAGACTGTTAGAGAGCCGATTCCCTTGGCTGAGAAGCAACCCCCACATGAATGGTTTCTGGATGCTTTACAGTTGGCATGAGACAAGACTGGTGGTATCGCTCACTTGTCTTCTCGAAACAAGCTGTTTTCCAGATGTTCCAAAACATTCGGAAAGAGGATTCATCAGAGAAAATGACTTTACCCCAGTCCTCAGCAGTCCACTCCCTGTACCTTTGGCAGAATATCAGTCTGTCCCTGATGTTTTTTCTGGAGAGAAGTGGCTTCTTTGCTGCCCTCCTTGACTCCAGGCCGTGCTCATGAGTCTCCGCCTCACAGTGCGTGCAGATGCACTCACACCTGCTGCTGCCATTCCTGAGCAAGCTCTGCACTGCTGGTAGCCCGATTTCCCAAGCTGAATCACTTTTAAGAGACGGTCCTGGCGCTTGCTGGTCTTTCTTGGGCGCCCTGGAGCCTTTTTGGCAACAATGGAACCTTTCTCCTTGAATTCCTTGATGATGCGATAGATTGTTGACTGAGGTGCAATCTTTCTAGCTGCGATACTCTTCCCTGTTAGGCAGTTTTGTGCAGTGCAATGATGACTGCACGTGTTTCTTTAGAGATATATCCATGGTTAACAGAAGAGAAACAATGATGCCAAGCACCAGCCTCCTTTTAAAGTGTCCAGTGGTGTGTGATTCTTACTTAATCATGACAGATTGATCTCCAGCTCTGTCTCATCAACACCACACCGTGTGTTAATGGAGCAATCACTGAAACCATGTTAGCTGCTCCCTTTAAGGCAATGAAGTGGAAATGTGTTTTGGGGGAAAAAGTTCATTTTCTAGGCAACTATTGACTTTGCAATTAATTGCTGTTAAGCTGATCACTCGTTATAACATTCTGGAGTATCTGCAAATTGCCATTATAAAACCTGATGTAGTAGACTTTGTAAAAATTAACATTTGTATCATTCTCAAAACTTTTGGCCATGACTGTAGATCCCTGAATCTTTAGCAGATCTCCATTCTCAGCTATGATAATATTCCGCACTGCAGCAAAAACATTGTCTCTCTTGTGAGCGCGAGTCTGTTTTCGTCCCTCTCACCTCTAACTTCTAAGAATAATCTAGAAATTGCAGGAATCTCTAGAGGTCGGAGCATTCCCCGAGTGCCGGGTGCCAACTGCAGCGCAGAGACCGTCCCGGGACCGGGGATCTCCATAATGGACACTCTTCCACCGCGAGCGCTCACAGCTTACACGGTCCCTAAGGTGTTTCCAGAAACCAGTATGAAGATGAGCTCCGTAGAGCAGGGGACGGGGCCACAGGCCATTGTTTGGTTTACATTTTTACTGAGAAAAAGTTTTATTTTACTTTTTCATTTTTGCAGAAAACAATAGACGGACTGTTTGACACTCGATTTTGACTCCATCGAGCAACTTTTTAAACCAAATGCATCATTTTTAACCAGTTAGATACCACAGTCGTGTTTACCGCAGCATCTAATTGGTTAAACAACCCCTGTGTGGAGCCTCGACCCCATTTGTCAGTGATCAGCACCTCCCGCAGGCTAAGCGGTCAGTGTCGCCCCCTCCATACTCCCTCACCGGCCATGCAGAGGTTGAGCACACGACTCTCGGGGGTTGCACTTACTTGCGGCGTTTCTTCTTGCCGACCTTCAGATCGGTGCCGCCCCACTCGCCCCAGCCCGGCAGCACCAGGCTGATCGCTTTGGGTTTGGCGGCTTCTTCTGCTTCCCGCTTCTCCTTCATGAAGTCCCTGATGACGTCGTCACCGGCAAATGCTTCCTTGATGATCATTTTCTGCCTCATCTCGCTGTCATCAGCCTAAACAGGGAAAGGGAACACAAGATCGGGTGAGCCGGGCGATTCTACTCATACACCCCAAAACTGGCAGGATTAGTGGGTGCAGCAATGCATTCTGGGAGATGCAGCACATTCTGCATAGGACAAGTGCAAAGCGCCCAGTGCAGCCTTTATATTTACTCACAATACCCCACAGCAGAGCCTGCAGGAGGAAAAGTGAGCTACAGCAGCCCTCTAAATGTAGCTCTGGGTGTGAATGGAGAAGACAAGATGGTCCGGTGTTGATGGGAGAGGAAAGTATGGGGTACTTTTCTAATTTAGCAGAGTGGGAGGTGCTTCATGGATTACATGATGCTGCAGCCAATCACTGGCCTCGGTGATCACAGTTAGAGCAGGCTTCCTATGAGGCAGTGTTGGTGCGGTCATGTGATCCACGAACGTGATGTCATCAGTGAGGCGGTACTGGAGCTTGGGAACAATGGCGATTGGAGAGGTATGTAGTGGGTAATCTATTTTAGCACAAAGGGAGGGAGGTTTTTAAAAGTCTTGGAAATCCCCTTTAAAGGGGTATTAACACCACGCCGTTTCACTGAGTCACGGGCCCCAGTTTTTTCATATGTCTCATGGGGTGTGGGTGGTTCTATAGCAGTCTTTAGATATTTGCTCCTAAAAATTTTGAGACACACAAAGTTCAATGCAAGAGATTTAATCTTCAGTAAACAAAGCTACAGATGCTCCGAGGAGTGAAAATAATTGCTTATTTGTAAGCAAAAGCTAATCTTGTTAGAGATAAGGACTTCTCCTCCATTGATTGAGCTCCGACCAAGTTGACGTCACTCCCTGCTCTGTCTAATAAGGAAGGAATATATGGAAGTAACCAGAGGAAATCAGTGTGCACTCAGAGCAGATAAAATCTCTCATCTCCTAAGGCAAAATCAAAAGAGCAATGTATTTGGAAAAAAAAAATCTTCAAATTCCTGTCCCTACAGGTTGAAAGGTAATCTTTGTAGTGAGAAATCCCCTTTAAAGTTTATCAGTACATTACATGATATATAAAATATCTAAGGGGCTCCTCACCTCGTGCAGGTGCTCGCTCTCCTCCTCCTCCACCACAGACGGCAGCAGCGGCATCTGGACCTGCTGCGTCTTGGTCGGTAACATGTTCTCTAGGTCGATCAGGTCCGATTTCTTGCTCTTCTTTTTTTCTTTCGGTTGTGGCTTCTTCTCCTCCGGCTTCTTGGGGGGCGGCTCCTGCGGACCCTCATCCAGCAGCTGCTCCCCAAGAGCCTCCAGATCCTCCATGGTTGCGTCCTCTCCATACTCCCGATAAGTAACGGACCTTCTTCTTCCCGGGTTGTGCTCTGCTCCTTGGCGATCTCCGGCTCCTTCACGGCTGCGCTTCTTCCCCTCTTCTTCCCCTTCGTCCCACTCTCTTCTTTCTTGTTCTGCTCCAACATCTTCTGGAAGAGCGTATTGAACCGTGACACCTCCCCGGCGGTGGCCGCAGCCGCCATCTCCGACTCCGGCACTGCACAACATACGGAAGGTTATAGGGACAACATAGATCGGATCACACAGAAAAACTACTAATTATAAGTAAATGAGGCGTTTTAAACCCAAATGAAAACTCCTTTCAGACTTCATTGTCCACCCCCCGATTCTCTTGTGTCAGCAAAAAAACCATAGGGGTGACAACCTGCAAAAGTATCTGTAAACCAATAAAAGGGGAACGTTATCGAAGAATTCTTTGAGAAGCGTTCTGGCGCGAAACGCGCAAGATTTAACGTGCTTTTGTTTTTAAGATGCGAAGGTTTCAATATCCTCGCATGTTTTGGAAAAAAGTTGTTTTTTTTCAC
>JAODAL010031467.1:0-22500 GCA_025379985.1 Phyllomedusa bahiana
AAGGGTAAAACAAGGGGGCCTACTGTGGGGGATGGGGCATCACCCAGCTTTCCTGGATGCTGGGTAGGCTATGCTTATGAAAGTTGGGTGACATCCCCCACAGCAGGCACCCAACTTTCTAATTGTAGGAAAGCTCAGTGCCTGCTATGGGGGATGGGGCCTCACCCAGTTTTCTATGTGCCCCCCATTAGTTAGGAAGGTATACAGATCTCCCAGTAGTTATGTATATAGGCACTCAATAAGCTAGGTGTTTAAGCCCCCATTATGGAGTAGGTATGTGCAGTAGGAATAGCCCCCCCCAGTAGATAGGTAGGTATATAAGCCCCCTCAGTAGGCAAGTATATAGTTGCCCTCAGTAGTTAGGATTATAGGCCCCTTCAGTAAGTAGATATATAAGTGGCCTTGGTAGGTAAATATATAGGTGCCCTCAGGAGGTAGAAAGGTATGTAGGCCACCAGAGTAAGTACTTAAATATACAAACCCTCTCAGTATGTATATAGGTCTTCTGAGTAATTAGGTATACAGCTCTCCAGTAGGTAGGTAGGAATATAGTTCCCCTCAGTAGGTAGGTATTAAGGCCCCCATAGTAAGTATGTATACATGTCCCCTCGGTAGGTATATAGGTCCCCTAAGTAGGTAGGTATACAGCCCCCCAATAGGTACGTATATAGGTCATCTTAATAGGTATATTGGTCCCCTCAGTAGATAGATATATAAGCCCCTTCAGTAGGTAAGTATGTAAATAGGTCCCCTCATTAGGTATACAGGTCCCCTCAGTAGTTTATGTAGCCCCCAGTAGGTAGGTCAGAAGGTACATAAGCTCCTTAAAAAAGGAAATAAATAGTATTCACCTCTCTATGTTTCCCCATGACATCATCACGCCACCAACACCAGAACATTACAACCGGCAACACACTAGGCCTCAAGGCTTTGCAGCCTAGCAGAGGCATTGGCACAAGCAGCGTGATTCAATACCTATGTCACGACACGTACAATGGCTATCTGCTCTGCCATAGTTTTCAACAGTTGAAAAAACTGGAGCCCCCCAGAAAGTGCAGGCCTGGTTCAGTGTACAAGCCCCAGATAAAATGGCCAAGCGACGCCCCTGGTACTGTTCATAGTTTCTGAATATTACATTCAGTTTCCTGATCTGTGGCTTGCTAAAATTTGTGCACTTACAAGCAGATCAGAGTGAGGGTTCAACCAACTCCTTGTTTAAATTGCACTGTATGAATTTAGAGTTTTTGGGCCACATGTATGAAAACTGTTTAGGTCTAAAACTCACTTTTTTGCCCGTAGGTTACATGTGGCCCTTTGTGTTCTTACAAGTCCAAGCTCTAGGCTATCACATTTATAAGCTATATCACCAGTTTTTATTTGAATACGGAAAAAGTATATGTAAACCTAGTCTAAATGTATGCTAAAATATCTTTTATAGTTGTTTGGAAAATTAGAACCAATCAAAAGTAGTAGATGCTAAGAACAAACTTCCAGTGGACGTGGTTGGAAAATGAGTAGTAAATGGAAACATAAAAGTGACTGGAAACTTGTATGGGATTAACATAAAGTATACCTCTCATAAGATAAAAAGGTAATAATATAATGGCAGACTTGGACCACATAGCCTTTTCTGTTTTCAGTCTCCTATGTTTCTATGTTTTTGGATTATGTTTTATTTATAAAAGGTTGCATGTCCTTTTATGACTGATTTCACTATGCCTTACAATACCATTGGGCATGGAGTTGTACTCATTAGGGCATTCTACAGAAGTTTAAAGGGGTTGCCTCACAACATTGATTCATCTTACCTCAGTCCTGTTTTCTTGGTTTCACTTTGAATTCAGGGGCGTGTTTACTGGCTTCCACAAGGCTGCAGTAGAAGCCAGGTCTGTAGCTATAGCAACCGGTGCTAGCAGCCTATCAGGAGTGTTCAAACAGGTCTGTAGCTATAGTGACCTCAGCAGCTGATGCAGCCCATACAAGAGGGGATAGCTCAGAATAGGTAGGATACTGTTAATGGACATATATTGCAAAGTGACTTGTTTTTACAAGCTCTTTAACATAAAAACCAATCCTTGTCGTGAGACAACCCCTTTAATGCCCTAAAGAAGTGTGAACTGAGCCTTTTTAATATTATCATGGAACAAAAATCGGTGTATTATCCTATTTCGCTTTTGAACTCAAAATATCATACAATTTAAATTAGAATTAACAAATAATAATTAACTAGAAATGATAAAAGACAGCACTTCACTGGCAGGCTTATTATGAAGCTGGAAAGGTAACATAGAAGACACTGACTGAACTGTAAAAAATATAGATTAATATTAGGACCCCTATTTTGTTATAAAGTACCTGTGACAACAGGCACAGAGACAGATACAATATATTACAACCAAATTAAACACGCCTGCATATTTTAGCTTCTGGGGTGCCTGTATTTCTTGCAGGTACCAGATCATGAGTAAATCAGAACTTTCAAGTTTTGAGCTAGGGAACCTTCTATGGTTTACCCTTTGTAAAGTAATTCAAGGCTGATGGTATACTTAAAATGATACTGCATGTTAATGCTGACACATCTAGCTCTAGATCTCTAAACTGTCTGCTCTTATAGAGATAATTCATTTACCGTATGTAATTTTTAGTTACTGTGTAGGAACAACGGTATATACTGATTGAGATGTCTGCAGATTTGTGATCTGTGTGGTGCATTCCCACATATGCGTACAATACCAAGTGCTGTATCTTTATCACACTACAGAAAAACCATGGCCATTCCACATGTAAATATGTTCAAATATCTTCACATTGTTTTCTTCTAGGCCCATTACCACTATAAAACAATAACAAAAATGGCAGAGGTTTTTTAGATGCACATGGGCTCTGAGGACGAAGGGAATTCACTCTAGCCCAGGGGTGTTAAAAATTAGGTTGAAAAGTCTTCTCTCTCCCCATACCCATGGTCATAGTCTTCACCAAATTTAACAACTTTTTGGGGGGGGATATGGTAAAAAAACTTTAAAAAAAGGGAAAAAGGGGCTTTTTTTCATGGCCCATTTTATATTTTTAATTTGGGGGGGAAAATACACAAAAAATATTTTACAGGGGGGGTAATAAAAGGGAAAGGGTTTAGGGCAGCCATTTGGGTTATAAAAGGCAGGGGGGGAATTTTAGGGAGGCCTTTTTGGGTTTTAAAAGTAGGGGGAAAATTTTAATCAGGAAGGTGGGAAAATAGGAAGACAAAAAAAATTAAAACCCAAAAACCCCTTAATTTAAAAAGGGGTTTGGATAAAGCAAAAAGGGGGGTTATAGGACGGGGTAATTGGGGAGACAGGGGGGTTAAAATAGGAGGGGGGGTTTTTTTTAAAAAAAGTAAGGGGGGGCAAAGGGCAGGATACAATATACATTCCCCTTTTATTCGGGGGGTTAAAATTTCCAGGGGGGGGTTAATTTCCAGGGGGTGGGCTTATTTTTTTAAAAAGGGAAAAACCAAAAAAGGGGGGTTATAAAGGGAGGCAGTTTTAAAAGGGGGTGTTTTTTAAAAATTCCCCAAGGTTTTTATTGGGATTTTGGGTTTTTAAAAAAAGGGGGTTTTTAATTTGGGCGGGGTGGGCTTTTGGCAAAGGATAATCAGGCATCCTAAAAAAACAGGGGTTTTTAAAAAATGGGGGGGGGTTTTTTAAGGAGGGGGGTTTAAAAAAAAAGGGGGGGGTTTTTAAAAACGGCAGGGGCAAAAAAAAAAAAAAATATTCCTAAGCCCCCCCCCGGGTGAAAAAAGGGGGCCCAGGGGGAATGCAGAGGGAGGGCGCTTTTTCCCAAAGGGAGGGGGGGGCCCGGGCTTTCAAAAAGGAAAAAAAAGGGGGGCCCCCCCCCTGCCCCCCCCGTGACGGAAAGGGGGGGGCCCAAGGGGGCCCGGTTTGGGGCCAAACCCTTTTTAAAACCCCCCCAAAAAAAAACCAGGGGGTCCCCCCCCCTGGGGGAAACGGGGGGGCAGGGGCCCCCTTTTAACCAACCTTTTTTTTTTAAAATTTGGAAAAACCCCCTTTTTAAAAGGGAATTTATGAAAAATCCTTGGGGCCCAAAAAAACTTTTTGGCCCCTTTTGGGCCAACCAATCAAGGCACCCCACCATTTTTCCAAAACACTATATAAATTTAAGGGGGCCGGAAATTGGGTTGTATGGGCAACAAAGTGTATTGCTGTCTATACTATACTGTATTGTTAAAATTTTAAAAAGCCAATAAAATATGTTTAAAAAAAAAAAAAATTTTTAAAAGTGGGGTTTCCCCTTTCCAAACAAATTTTTTGGGGTGACTGATGTAGCCAATTAGTGGCTACAGCACTGATGATCTGACAACTAGCAGCGGAAGAAAACAGAAAATTGGGGAGACGACTGGCAGACAGATCCCTGAAATGGAGGTAAGGACAGAGGTGAGTATGTCTATTCTATTTTGTAACTGCAGCATCAGCAGCAACAGCAATTTATTGTAAAAGGTAGATCTGGACCACCCCTTTAATTCCCTATTGCTGATGATAAAATTAAGGGATAAACTGGAAGGAAGCAGCCCCCCTTTTTTGACGGGGGCCTCAGCTTTTTTTGCTTTCAGTTTTTTTGGGAAAAGTGCAGTTCCCCCCATACCCCGTTCACCCTGTTAACCCCGTTCTCTGGCCATCCATAGGTGGTTCTGGATGCAGTTTTTCCACAGGGGAAAAATGATTAAAAAAAAAAGAATCAGCCATAACATTAATACTACATACAAATTATGTAGTGCCAATGACACATGTCAATGAGTGGGATATGTTAGGCAGTAAGTGAGCAGTCAGTTCTTGAAGATAATGTGTAAGAAGCAGGAAAAATGAGCAAGTAGAAGGAACTGAGTGACTTTGAAAAGGGGCTATAATGTAAGTGCTAGATGACTGGGTCAGGTCTTATGGAGTGTCGTGGTATGCAGTGCTTGGTGCCTCCCAATAGTAATCCAGGTAACCAGGGAACTGGTAATAGGGTGGTGGGCATCAAACATCTTTCATGCACATCGGAAGTGAAGGATTGCCCATCTGGTCCAATGCCACAGAAGAGCAATTGTAAAACAAATTGCTGAAAAAATGATTGCTAGAAAAAAAATGCCGAAACAAAGCGTGGCTAGTAACTTGGTACATATGGGATTCATAGACAGCCCAAGCTGCACTACAGAGGAGATGGCCAGGTCTGATGAATCATGTTTCTTCTTATATCATGTGGACAGTTGGGTGTATGTTTGTTACTAACCTGCTGAAGAGATGGCATAACGGTCAAGGCAGTGTTATGTTCTGTGCAGTGTTTTGCTGCAAAACTTTGGGTCCTGGTATTTATGTGTATGACATTTTGTAACTGCCTACTTATATATTACCACAGACCAAGCATGCCCATTCATGGCTACGGTAATTCCTAATAGCCATAGTCTTTTTCCTCAGAACAAAAATACAACCTAGCTCACTGTACATATTTGTTCAGGAACTGTTCTAGGAACATGACATAAACTTTAATGAGTTGATTTAGTCTTCAAGTTCCCTAGCTTTGTGGGAAGGGCTGTAGAAACAAGTGTGATCCATTGAGGCCTCACTCCCCAACTTATAGGACTTAAAAGGTTTGCCTCAATTGGTCAGAGCAGTTTTGGTGGCACAAACAGAACCTACACGATAGTGGTGAGATGTTTTCAATGTTATGGCTGACTAGTCTATATACCTGTCTTTTGCTTTGCTACTTCATGCTTTCTTGATCTATTCCCACCTATTTTCAGTTTTCACTGTTATATAGTGAATAGTGTATACACCATGTTGGATTCCCTGAATGCTGTGGTCGCTTGAACTGTCTGGGTAGGATGCATGGAGCATTATAATGATATGAGGATGACTACTGATGTACTGTAACATCATTAGCAAGAAACAGAACGGCAGAATAGTGAAATTAAAAAGCAATAAAACATTGAAAGCAGATTGCAGACTTTGTCATGCTGAGCAATTGATTGCTAACAAGTTACATTTTTTAGTAAATAAGGGCATCTGAAAATGGAATCAGGAATACTGGCACTTGGCTACCTAAAAATACTCGAATGAAGCATTGTCAATAATGCATTAATATACTTATACATAATATTACTTACCACAACAATGATTTGAGGTATTTAGAGGTGTAATCAAGAACAAAAATCAGAACTTTGTGCTGTCGTTTTATTTCAGCCATGGGCGGAATGCAAATGGTATGGCCAGCAAGCATGGAAAATGTATCATTTCCTCAATTCTAAGCAAATGTTCATAAAATTACATCTCAAAATAAAAATTTCATAAGCACAATGTAAATAATTCAGGCAATCTTGTATTTTCTAGCATGTTTTTATGTTAAACAGATTAATGACATTTCTCTTGCATCCCAATTCAACATTAATTTGTTTTTCTTCTGATGATATTTAGTCATACATACTACATCATATCAATTTATGTCAAAGAGCAGAACAAAATCTAGACATATTTAAAGTCTTTTTAAGTGAAAAAACACACATATGCTATATGGAGGCAAAGTACACATCCTATTAGTAGAACAGCTTATAATGAGGGGACACGCTACATTATATCTACTATATGCCCTCATAATAGGACAACATGATGACCAACGGAATTAGGTAAGCTTTATGGCTATTACATTGCTGCTAGTACAGTATATCATTAAAACTGAGTAAAGCTATTCAATATATAGATATATTTCCAAGGCAGATACTAACCACCTACCAAACACTAAGCTCTACCTAAGCTGTTATACTGTTATTATATGTAGATCTTCTATCTAAATTATCATTCCACAGTCTTCTTCACTGAATACAATTTTGAGATTTACAAACGATTCACTTGCTTCAAGATATTTGGTAAATCTGCAAAAACTAGTGCAAAATGTAACTGCATGATATATGATGTTACAACAACAAATATATTCAACAAGTCTGTAAACAATATTATGTAATAAGCCAACATCAACTGCAATTTCATTCGTCATGGTCTAAATATCAGCTTTGCCTGATTAATGGACATTCCTGTCTACTCGAGGATATTAACCTCTTGTAAGTGAACATCTGCAGTAGTAATCATAGACACAAAAGAAGAAGTCCTATTTGGATGATTTTCTGCCTGTGCTAACATTTAGCTCAAGATAATCACTTTGCACAGCAAAGGCTTTTTTTTTTAAATTAAATCCTTCTATAACTAAAATAGAAAACAAATATAATTAAAAAATAATCCTTAGGAAATTAATTTATATAACTAAAACACATATGATGCTTTCTCTTTGTCAATATATCATAGCAAATAGTCGAGCTTTGTTATTGAAGTTTAGACATACTAGATGAGGAAAGTTGGGTTTATTTAGAAAATGGTGGAGTAGGCTGTACATTTTCTATCACGTAGTAAGCAACGGCAGGGTTGGAGCTCCCTAAAAATGACTGCATATCAGTACATGTTGCTACATTAAACCTCACAGCTGTGTTGCTGCAATCTGTGATTACCACTACAATCACGACTGAATTCAGTTGCTAGGTCCAGGTGACATATCCAACTGCACTTGTTAAAAATGCAATTGTTGTAAACTCGCAACAAATCCCAGAGCTAAAGAATACAAACTGGTCTTCCTAAAACAGAAGAATCCCTGGTAAACAAAGACAGGTAGGTATATAGAGAATTGGAATTCCTGAATCAAACATATGTTTCCTGTATGTGCTTGTAGCTAGTGAAAAATCGAACAGTACATTCAAATCCCTTCTAAAATTTACAAAGGCATCTGTAAATTTGTTTAAAGTCACAGTATATAATGTCAAAATATGCAAACTGGAAATAGAAAACAAAAGATTCTGGCAAATTACACCGGAGCAACGAAAGGAGCATCTGAAAAGACAGAGTTGACAGAATCTGAGTCAGACTTTGATCTGCTGTTCTTTAGGATGCTTTCTGCTGTCAGATTCTCATTGGGAATCAGTCGGACTTTCCCATTTTGGCCTTGCTCAGTTTCCTTGACTGGCTCCAGGAACACTACCCGTTTTCCTGTACTGGATTTTCTCTCACCCTGGGGCTCATGTGATGGGGTGGCACTTAAGATGGAGGAGTGAGCACTGTTTTGGTTCTGCTTTCTTTTTTTTTTTTTGGATTTACACCAGCATCTACAAGGGGTGAGATAAAGGTAAAGAAGGACTAAAATGATGCTGACTACACAAGCAGCAAGTGTCGTGAAGGCCGTGTTGAATGCTTCATGCGAATGAGACTTGTGACTTGTAAAATTGCCTACTGTTATTCTAATGTCTATGGTTTCATTACCCAGTTTGTTTATTGCGGTGCAGGAATAGATACCCGAATCTGAAATTTGTGCCTCTTCAATTTCTAGGCTTCCATTGAAAAAGACGCGGAAATTGTTAGACTTTTTCTCTGGTTCGAGTTTTTTGTCTTCCGGGTTTCTCCAAATAAACTGCGTGTCTTTGTCTACTATCTTGCTGTCACAATTTACCACTAGCCTTTCTCCAATTTGAACTTCATACAATAGGCCAAATGCATGAAATGACTCATTTTCAATACTTTCCGAGCAGTTGAGAAAGTTCTCTTGGATAAGATGCAGTCTTTTAGACTCAGATGGTAAAGTGCAGCTATAAAAAGTTTTGAAATCTACAACCGGAGTAAAGTGTCTGCGATACCAAAAGTTTAACATTGTGTTTAAATGGCAGTCACATGAAAACGGATTCTCATGAAGGTGTATCCCACTAAGCTGTCTTGCGGAAATTAAACTTATTTCCTGAACAGGCACTGATTGCAAGTTATTATGAGAAATGTCCAACAACACAAGTTCCGACAGTTTATTTCGGCCAATGTACAAGTCCAGTGGGAAATGTGCCAGTGCATTGTAGCTCAAATACAATTTCTGCAGTTTGTGGAGTCCTCCAAATGCTCCAGAATCAATGTTAGTTAACTGATTGTTGTACAACAGGAGCTCTTCTAGCATCTTAAGTTCTTGGAAAACTGGGTTGCTTAGTGTCCTTAGATTATTTGATGATAAATCAAGATATCTTACATTTCGTAGAGTAGAGAAACTCCCCCCAGAGATGCTGCTTATGGTGTTATGATTCAATATTAAAGTGTGCAATTTTTCAAACATGACTGGGAACCAGTCTGGGTCCAGGAATCCTATTTTATTGTAGCTTAAATCCAGTTTTCTAATAAACTTGAAGATTGTCCTGGGCACTATAGATAAGTTCCTATTCGTGCAGCTTACTATATCACTGGCACAAATGCAGGCTGGTGGACACACCCCAGGAGCACCACCAACAATGCTGACGATGAGCAGCAGAAACACACAGGCAATGCTTTTCCATTTCATATGGACATTTCCAAGTTCCATGGACAAAGATGAATCAAAGAAAAACATTATGGCTTTTTCTCAGCCACTACTTTTCTACTCCCACAAATCATGTATTCAGTCTTGGAGGTATTTTAAGGGAGGGTTTGACCTCAACTATAAATCTTGTAGCAGTATTCACATTGGCACTGAAAATTAAACAAACTACATTTAGTGTATGAAACTAAAGCAACTCCAGAGCTCGGAAAATGTCCAAAATATTTCATTTAAAATGTAAATTGAACTGATACATATTCTGAAGGTTCACAAAACACATCAGATGGTTAAATCTAAACAAATTAATAAGTATATATATTGTATGTTTATATAGATTTGCAATCTGTTTTGTGAAATGATTTCTCTATGGATCACAGAATATAGGATACAATAAATAAAATAAAATATTACCTGCTATTTTCCAGCATTCTCTAGCTGATGTCTGCATGAGGACATTGGCTTTTGTGAGCATTTCTCCTTGTCTTCATCCTGGCTATTCTGTATGCTGACAGAGGAGAAGTTTCAAAGAAAGCAGAAGAGAAACAGGTTGTATGTGCTGTGTGCTATATTACCCATCTGATCAAGGCTGCTTGCATTGAAGCATTGAAGGCGAGCGTATATGTGAGCTGTGCCTGCCTTGCCTCTATTCACCTGTGCACTGTGATTGGCTGCAGTCAGCACAGAGAAATCTACAAAGCTCACTGATGAGGGCACAGACAGCACAGATGCTGTTTCCTCTGTCTACAAGCACTGCCACCCCTCCCCCTCCCACCACCTATGATGTTGTGTGTATCCCATTTTTTCCTTTCATTCTGTTCATTTAGAATGTTTGCATATTGCGAACAAATTCCATTTTAGAGTTACCCTAGGGATGTATTGTTCAGGCTGCAATTCTGCCAAGCGTGAAGAGCCTTGCTCAAAGGGGATAGGCATTCCCATTATCGCCAATCACTGTCTCCTTACACCTATGCACAGCAAACATGTAAACACTTCAAATATTTAAAAAAAAGCAAGTGCCATAAAGGCGTCATGAAGCTACATATCTCTTTGTCACTTAGTGACCAATATCAAGAGCTACTGTAAATCTATGGCTACATAGCAACAGCACATTCCATATCTATTACCCTGGAGAGGAACCAGCACAGTTAATTGCACATCAAAATACAGTTTTCCTTTCCAGCTCTGTGCAGCATCGGGACTATGAACAAGAGGGCTTAGATGTTCACTGAGAAATCTGCTAACTAGAAGAAATGTCCATTTAATGACAGTGTGAATATATGACCAATGTCAGCCTCTAAGTGGTGCTATGAACAAGTATGATGAAAGTAACCGTATTAATCTGCATTCAATATAGCAGGTAGCACTATACTCTGATTAACAGAGCAACAGTTGTCTTTTATATGGAAAGTTTTTTCAAACAAGCTTTTACAGAAATAGAGATGTAAGAAGAACATCTTGTAAATGTAAAGAAAAGAAAATAGCTCAACTTCTTGCAGCTGTCAGGCTTGTTACAATGTACAAATGCTGCAAAGTTTAGCTTGGTCATAATATCACAGATATCACAGCTTTCTTTGTTATCTCTTCTTAGATCACAACAAAAGCCATTTAAAAGCCATTGATAAAAGTTGTGATATCATGGTTATCTGTCAAGTTTATTGTTGATAGATAGATAGATAGATAGATAGATAGGTAGATAGAAAGATAGATAGATAGATAGATAGATAGATAGATTATTAATAGACAGACAGATAGATAGATAGCTAGATAG
The DNA here is from genome assembly GCA_025379985.1 of Phyllomedusa bahiana. NCBI lineage: Eukaryota > Metazoa > Chordata > Amphibia > Anura > Hylidae > Phyllomedusa > Phyllomedusa bahiana. Next base: position 11,165 of record JAODAL010031467.1, read on the forward strand.
ATAGATAGATAGGTGGATAGATAGTAGATAGATGGTAGATAGATACTGTAGATAGTTGGATAGATAGATTATGGATAGATAGAAACATAGACAGAAAGATAGATAGATAGATAGATAGATAGATAGAACATAGAGGGAAGAAAGAAGATTTGTTGCTACTGTACAAGCTGACCATAGACATAAGTGCTTAGTGCAAAAGGCTACAGTGGTCTAAGGGTTAAAACTTGTTATTAACTGAAATAAACAAGCTCCTGTGCTAGAGATAAGACTCAGCAGGGATTGACTCACCATGGTCAGACGACGGCAGTTTGGATCAATGGAGATAGAAGAGAGAGCAGGGAGAAGTAGTCAATAACTTATAGAAACGTTTGTACACTAGGAGTAGATAAAATCTCCTTAGGGTCTGGCAGAAATTTTTAATTGTTTTTTGTGATTGATTTTAGATTTGGAATCAGATTGAAAAGTGGCTGCAAGCCATCCCCATAGACCTCAAAAGAAAATCTGACCGCTTGTCTACATGGCGCAGATTTTCTGAGGTCGGATTTCAAAACCCACATCTTTGTAAAAAACTTAGACCATGCATATTCTTACGCCAGTTTTGAAATGGAAAATGTACTGTTCAATGTCAATGGACCAGTCGAATCCAAAATCCGACCGCAAAATCCGCACCAAAAACAATTGTAAAATACCGTCGAATTCTGTTGTAGAATCCAACCAGTTTTTTACAATTTGTAAATGTAAGTGGATGTACCCTAAATCTGCTGAACAGAGCAAAATCAGAACAACAATGGGCATTATTTATGAAAACTGAGCTCTAATTGGTTGCTATGAGCAACAATCACAGTCTTGGGCTTAGACAGTTTTTATAAATAAGGCCCAATATATTTGGTCTTCATTTACCTTTCCCTTCATGAAAAAAGCTAATTAATGTGGTGAGAAAATCTCTTCAATAAAAACCAGTCTCAGAATCAGCAATTAGCCAAAAGTTAAATAGCAGCTCTGAGGGGTTTCCTCTGTTAACCCGTGGACCAGTCTGAGTCTGAGTACATATACTGATTATTTGTACCTTTGTATTATTTTTATTGAATTATTCGTTCACATGAATTGTATTTCTCCTAGAAATAGATGGAAATAACAATTTTTTTTGCTTTTGCTGATTGTGTAGTAAATTATCTAAAAAAATAATCAGATGAAATGTTTGCTTGTTCCAACAAGTATTCTATTCAGTACAGAATATATCCGAATTTCGTTTCAATTAAAAAACCTGACAGAAGAGCAAGAAAAACAGATAAGAAATATACTGCAAAACACTCGAGTGCAGTGGTGAGTAATGTGGTGAGAAAACCCCTTCAATAAAAACCAGTCACAGAATCAGCAAGAAGCCAATAGTTAAGAGCAGCTCTCATGTAAGTTTCTCCACAAAGGGAAGATATTTGAACTGGGGAGGGGTTCCAAGTGCTTCAGAGTTCGCTATATTTAATGGCTACTTTGCCAACTTTCTACATAAACTACATTATTCGCATTTACATGTGCTGTATTTGGGGAATAATAATAGTATTCCTATTATTCTCTTAGTGGTCTAGCGTGGTCTGTTGTGTTTCGGTGGTTATCATTTAGCCATTTCATAATAAGAATAATATCATTACATATTACTATTGTCATATTGTTTAGTAGGGTGAAGGGTTTAAGGGTGGTATTGGGCAATAAAGAATATTTTTTATTTAATTGTATTTCCTAAATAGGTCCAAAATTCATATAGCAGATAGGGCTCTGCTTGTATTTTTCGTTATGTTCATGAGAGCCAAGTATGCTGGTTCCCTTCATCTGCAGTATAATACGTTAACACTCCAGCTAACACTGAAGAGCGCACACTGTTCAGAGGTTTTTACGTCTCACTTTAAACTCACTAATAAATTTTTACGCACTTAACTCTTCCCTATTGGTATCAGTAGGAGTTATAGCGTTAATGGTAAGGCCACACAGCACTGACCAAATACTGGTCAGATTCTGATTAAAGAATCTGACCATTATTTTATTGTGCGTTGAACGTTTAGAGGGACGGTTTCTGTCCATGGTTTGCAGATTCGGCCATCCCCCTAAATATTGAACAGTACATTTTCTGCCCTAAAACCAGGTGGACGAATGTGCATGTTCCAAGTTTTTTGAACGTTTTTCGGATTTGAAATCCGACCATCAGAAAATCCGACCTCTGTAGACTACAGCTAGGATTTTCTAATGATGTTAATGGGGACGGTTGACCGTCGGTTTTCAAATGATTTTCAAATCCGAAAACCATCTGAAAAACTAACTGAAAATCCTTGCATTCTGGACATACCTTTAACTAGGTTGTTTCTCCAAAACTTCCATCTTAAGTTTGTGGACACCCTATGATGCTAAAACCTAATAGACATCCCTAAAATACCTCCCTTTGGAAACTACACCCCTTAGGAAATATAGCCAGTTGTGTAGTAAGTATATTGATCCAACATTGCCGTTGGATATTGCCGTTTTAGCTTAAAAAAATTCACTTTCACAAGGAATCCTAGAAATAAAAGCACCCCAAAATTCGTTATGCAATTTTGAGTATGGAAGGCAGGATGAAGAAAATGTATTGTTTTTATTAGTATTTTTTACAGCACCCACCGTGCAGTATATATGACTTGTTAGTTTTTCACTGTGGGACAATATGATTACAGTGATACCTAATTTATATATTTTTTATGTTGTGGCACTTAAAAAAGTATTTTTATTACGTGAAACTATGTTTATGTAGCACTATTTTCTGATAGCCATAGCATTGTTATTTTTCCATATACAGAGCTGTGTAGGGTCTTTTTTTGCAGGATGAACTGATGTTTTCATTGGTACCACTTTGGGTTTATATGACTTTTTGATTGCTTTTTATTCCATTGTGCAACAGGATGAACAAAGATCACTATTCTTCCATTTTTGTTTTTTTAAGGCATTCATCATGCAGATTAATTTTTTCTTTTTTTTAATCTTTTCTGGGGTGGTTGCCATTTTTTTATGGGAAAAGAGCAGTGTACGTGTTTTACTTTTTTGTACATGATTTTTTACTTTTTTTCACTTTTTTATAATTTTTATATTTTTTTTTTGGTCCCCATAAAGGACTTGACTCCATGATCTCTAGATCGCTGCTACAATACATAGCAGTACATGACTGTACGTCTATGTATTGTCCTTGACAATCACCATGCCCGGCTGTGCCCTCTAGCATGGTGTCATCACAGACAACTTAGTAGCCTTTGGAAACTCTCTCCTTCTGTCATTCCACCTACATGTGTGGCCACACTTGCACAAACAAACTTACACACTGATTATAAAATCAAAATGTAATTTTTCCTGCCTTCCACCATGCAAAATTTTCCACTAGTTTTATTTAATCCAGTGTCAAGCTTGCCCATTTTTTTTAAATTGTTGCAAAGTCTACGAGTTTATGATGACATTGTTAAGTTCAAGTAAGTTTTGATAAGTTTCAGATTTTAAAAAAATACATTCTCCACTGATACTGGAAGTGTTAGAAGTATTCTTAGTGCAACAAACAGATTAGGTACACAAGTGATCAATTTTTATTGTAATATCAAGAAAAGTAATTTTTGTCTTGGCTAGATTTTTGAAATCTTTAGCTACTGTTTGATGTTTACAGCAAAGATCCTTGGCATCAATATCTTTGTTGGAATTATACATCAAAGACTTTCAAAAGGGTAGCAAGATTCCCTCCCCCCCTCCTGTTTTGGTTTGCACCCTAGGCAGTTCCATAGTACGTTTTAATGGCAGTGCTGTCCTGGTTACAACATTGCATGTTTTGATGTTAGAATAATAAAACAACAGTTTCTTTAAACACTTGGTTTGATGTTGTTATATAATAAAATACATGTAATGGCACAATTAGCAGGCTATGGGTGCTATGTTACATATCTGTGCAGAATCTGTAATATTGCAGTGTGTTTATGTCTTAAAGGGGTTTCTTACCATTCTGTTTCATAAAACCTGCTCTTTACAGTCAGCTTCAGAATCACTTTTCCTTGTTAGGCTGTGGGTGGTTCTATAACAGTAATTGGCATATCAGCTCTTCTATTTCTAGTTGAGCCTGTTACACTGATATGAGTGCAGGAGGTTTGTAAACTGTAGTGCACAAGGCTGCATATCTCTAAAGGGTTTAAGTTTGTCAGTAACATTGATAAACAAGGTCCAATTCTGGAGATAACACTCAGCAGGGAGTGAGTCACCATGATTGGAAAAGGCAGCTGGAGCAATTAGAGCAGAGAGAGGTGGTCGGTAACCTTGGGAAACTAGTGTACACAAGCAGGAGATAACATGTACTCTTAAACAAAGCAAAAACAGAACAGCAATATGTTTGGTAAGAGTTTATTTATCTTTGCCTACATGTTTAAATCTCATCATTGTAGTGAGAAAACCCATTTAGGTGTTAATGTTATAATGATATTTATAGGACTAAGTAAAACAAAGAAATGTATCAGATCACTTCTTCATAATGTTTTCTTTATTTACAAATACATATTTTGTTGAGGCGAAAAACTGCTGTTTAATGAAAGACATTCTATATCAGCCATTATTGTATGTTTATCACAATTAGGCACTGTATATTTTAAGATTATGGTTTTGTAGAGTATAGTTATATTGTTTAGCTTGGTAGGGGTTAGTTAGGGTTAGTGCAGTTTAGGTTCCTGTTTGGGGGTGCCCTTATTGGGGCGACTTCCCCATCTATATTGTTGGCAGCTTTAGCCTGGTTAGTGTAAAGTAGTGATGAGCGATTACGTTGACTATCGTCATCGGGTCGATAGTCGATATCGGCAATTATCAAGACGATTTCCGATAGTCGATAATAGATTATCGCCAATGACCATTAAAGTCTATGGGAGAGGAACAACACCTTCATTCTTACACCCAAACAGGGCTGGAGAAGCTGGAATTAACATCCACAACAGTCAAATGGATACGGGCTACATCTTAGGCAACACACTTAGGTTATAAAAGCCACAGAAAAAAAATCACAGACCATTCACTATCCCTGTCTTGCACCACAGCATGACTCGTAAACCTGCATGACCCACAAATTAAAAAGTGCCAGAAGGCAGTATTATTTGAACCATCATTTTACTTGAACTGGACATTGAATGAATATCCCTGTCCTGGACTGCAGCATGAGACCCAAACCTGCATGACCCCAGATTAAAAAGTGCCGGAAAAAGGAGTCTTTGAACCACCATTTTAGTTGAACTGGACATTGACTATATCTGTCCTGTACCGCAGTATGACCATTAAACCTGTCTGACCCACAGATTAAAAAGTGCAAGAAAAAGGAGTCTTTGAACCACCATTTTAGTTTCACTGGACATTGACTATATCTGTCCTGTACCGCAGAATGACCATTAAACCTGTCTGACCCACAGATTAAAAAGTGACGGAAAAAGGAGTCTTTGAACCACCATTTTAGTTGAACTGGACATAGACTATCCCTGTCCTGGGCCACAGCATGAGCCCCAAACCTGCATGACCCCCAGATTAAAAAGTGCCGGAAAATGGAGTCTTTGAACCACCATTTTAGTTGAACTGGACATTGACTAGACCTGTCCTGGGTAACCTACATCTGTTCAAGTCTTCCTGTACCTCCCTTGTACAATTCAGAGGAATATTTGTATCAGCTAGTTTGTACATGTCAGTTTTTTAGTAGTTTAATTCTAGAAAACACATTTTTAAATAGGGTGGAATCCCACCACGTCTTTGTTTCTCTTTTTTTCAATTGTATTAAATGGGTTGTCTCACTACAGGAATTGCTAGCTATTTATTAAAGAACTTGCAAAAACAATAATTTTTGCAATATTTGTCTAACAGTTCCCTACCTATCCTTTTTTGACAGCACCATCACCCCTCTCGAGCCACTTTTGACAATTGTGAAAACAAATGTCTGTTAAAAAAACACATTTTTTTAGAATAGACCTGTAAATAGCTCATTTCACAAGCAAAATGCCCCCAAACATTCAAAACATGACCCTTGAGTCCTCTTTTACAACATTGTGAAGAACAAATGTCTGTTAGAAATCCACATGTTTACAATAGACCTGTAGTCTAGCTGCATTTCACAGTAAAATGCCCCCAAAAATTCAAAACTATGACCCTTGAGAGCCACTTTGAACAATGTGAAAACAAATGTCTGTTAGAAACAACATTTTTTTACAATAGGCAACCTGTAGTAAGTAGCTGTCATTTCACAGCAAATGCCCCAAAAAATTCAAACATACCTTCTAGAGGCCACTTTGACAATTGTGAAAACAAATGTCCTGTTAAAAACCACATTTTTTTAGAATAGGACCTGTAATATTGCTGCATTTCAAAGCAGCATGGACCCAAATAACTTATAAATAAGACTACTCAGCCACTGTTAAAAATTGGTGAGGAGAAATTCCACTTAGACGCCACTTTCTGTTCAAAAGGAAACCGTGGTGTTCTTTTACAGTCGTCCCTCACAGAAAACCAGCACAAATGAACTTTTTGGAACTGAGAATAAAAATTTCAGTAAGAAATGATCATCTTTAAAAAAAAGTTTTCAAGAGGACCATTTCTGATGAAGATGAATGTGAAGAGAAGACCGTAACTAATCGTGACCGCGCAATTGGGGCCACAACATCATCAGAGATCCATGCCTGATTCATTTTGATGAATGTCAAACGATCAACATTTCTGTGGAAATGTCCGCTGTGCTGAAGGTCCGCTCAGATATGACGCTGGCTGCTGGGCAGGACAACACCTCTATGGCGTGGCGAGCGAGTTCCGGCCATTCATCCATTTTTGGATACCGCTGAAGTCGAATGGGTCCGGAACACATATCAAAAACATCGTGTTGAGATGCAGAAGTCGTAGCACCATGACTTAAGCTGGTCCTCTGTGTGTTTGTATGGTGTGCCCTGCCATTACATGCCGTTGTGATTTGGTAAATAAAGATTGCCAGAGGTCAGCCATTAGGCTTTCTGTCCACATTGCTGGCGGCTGCTGCTGCTGCGGCTACTTGGCCACTCTACTGATGTCAACTTCGCGCTGTTGTTTTTCCACCCGTGACATTTAAGAACGTGAAGCAGACGAACAGCGCGAATGTCTCCAGTTGATCCAAGCACAAGGTCACCATTCCTGCATTTCACTCTCTATTTTGGGTGGTGGAAGGAAATGTTTGAGATTGGTTTTGTACCAGGGATCAGGATGGTTGGCCACCCAGTACCGTTGTTCATTTTATGGCCTTAATGCAGGTTTCATGTTGGATGGAAATGAGCATTCCAACACTCATGTGAGAGATGGAGCCTTGAATGTCCCCAAAGCCCTCTGGGTTGGAGGCACTAGCAAACTGGTCTTCCTCATCTTCCTTCCTCCGCCTCAAATTCGCGCCAACCTACTTTCCAATGCAGGGACACGTCGGAACGTCGGTGTCCTAGAAATACCTCCTCCTTCTCCGCTTCCTCCGGCACAGCTTCAAACACAGCCCTGACTTGCCTTAGATGATGCACCCTGAAGCTGATTAGCGCCCGCTTGCGTCTACCCGTGGAACCTCCAGAATCCATGCCTAATGAAGACCATTAAAATTGTGAAACTGTCGGTCCTTGTGGATTCAACGAGTGAAAGGCTCCGTGTCCGCATCCTGTGTCCATCTCCCTCCAGTCGCTGGCGGACCTGATGTTCTCAGAGTGTCCCAACGATCGATCCAGAACTCAAGAACACCACAATGGTGGTCATGCGAACATGGCATTGTCCTGCACTAACCATTTTGGTGGCTTCTTCAAAACTGGCAAGGATGGTGCAGACTCTTTCACCTGCCTCCACTCTCGGTGGCTCAACACCCCGAGGTCCCGCCCGCTGCTTGTTCAGCCCAGGTGTTCACTTCGAACTGCGTAATGGCATTGCCTGCTGCCACAATCGCTGGAGCATGTGAGGGGTGGAGGGTGGAATTCCAGCGTGTTGCCACGTAACAATGAGTCGGTGGACGGTGAGGCCGAGCTGACTGCTGCAAACGCAGCCCAGGCGGATGAAAGCAGGGTGCGAACGGCGAAGTGCGAACTTATACCTTCAGCCTTCTCACAGGCAGTCCAGACCCGGGTAGCCTTCAGTAATTTCTGGACGACAAGGTTCATGACATGTGGCAGGCTAGGGAGGTGCTCCACCTACCGTCTTAAGGGCGGCCAGCAATTTTTCGCCTGTTATCGTACACCACCTGTCCCTGGCAAAGATCTTGTCACCCAGCCAGCGCTCGTCTCGTTGTGGGAGAAGCCGTCCACAGCTCCTGACCTTGTGTTGACGGGCTCCAAGACAGATTAATTTCAACACGGCCTGGTTTTTCTCTGGGGCAACGTGATGCCACCAGAAGGACCTTAGGGGGAATGTACCCTGCACCATCCCCTGCGGTTTGAAGAGCGTGGCGCCGAGCCTGAGACCACTCGTCACCCCCAGAGAAATCCACCAGCTCACCCAGTGAGCGTCCACAGAGATATAGCGGCCTGGCCGGTGCTTACTAGTCCATGTTCGGTGGTCAGAATGGAACTTTTCCGGCCAACAATGCAGACAACGCGCTTGAAATTTAAGATGACACTGCTGTCCAGGGCAGGGGGCGGGGGGACGGCTTTTCTGCAAAGAAAAGCCTGCTCGGCATCTGGTATTGGGGCAGGCAGGGCCATGACGTGGCGGAACCCAGCTGTGTCCACCAGACAGAAAGGCAACATTTCCCAGGCCAAAAGCCTGGGCAATGGCCGACATTCAGGCTTTTGCTTTGGGATGGTTTGGGTTAAAGTGTTTCTTCTGCTCTCCAAACTTGGAATACAGAAGGCTGGCTGCTAGACTGGCCGCTGTACGGCATGCAGTCGTCAAACTGGCAGAAGGAGAAGGGTGTAGGATGGGTCTCTGTGGTGCTGGTGGTACTCGGGTTGACAGTGGAGGCCTGAAGCGGAGGCTGATCCCTGATCATGACTCAGAGACATGGCAGCCTGAGGAACGCTTGGTGTGGCGGAGGAGGAGAGCAGACAAGGTGTGACAGTGGTTGGGAGGCCCGGCTCGGTCCCTGCCTTTTTTTGCCAAGTGTTACGCCTCCCATTTCAACTAATGCATTCGCTGCAATGTGACTAGACCATTTGGTGGTGGTTCAACACCTTAGGTTCTTGCCTCTACTTATGCGTTTACGGCAAAGCGCATATACATCGAGCTGGGTGGAATCAGAGGCTTGCTCAAAGAAGGCCCAGCTTGAGAGGTCCTGGACCTTTTGACGGCGATAAGCGAGGAGCGGGGTTTGCGCTGACCGTGGCTGGCGTTATCAAATCAGCGGACTTCTCGACCGCCGGCCTCTCCCTTTTCGAGGCGGAACCCGTACTGACACGACCCATCGTCTTCCTCCTCGTCCAGTTGATGAAGCTCTCGCAAAGGCCAAATTCTGCTTGAAAAGACCACTTGGATCCGCAATGTCGTCATCATCAACACGTGACTTCGTCGTCCTGACATTCTGCATCCAGGACTGCGGGCTCAAGCAAGAGTGACTGCAAGGCGTTGCGACCGGCTCCGGATTTTTGCCGATTGACCGCTGCCTTCTCCTCCTCTGATGGCATCAGTAACTGGGCGTCAGAGCAGAGAAAATCATCCTCTTGCCTCTTGATCCTTTTAACATGCCTTCTGACCCCAACCCGGCATTTTGTCATCAAAGAGGTCTTCAGAAAATGGATTATCCACAGATGGTGGGTACACGAGTTTACATTTGGCTGCTTCATGTTGGACGGATGCTGGTTGTCGCTGATGATGACATTTGTGGCCGTGACTGGGAGACGAGAGGTACGACGGCTGGATGCAGTTGCAATAAACCACTGAAGGACAGATTGGCGACGCTGGTTTCGTACTGAGATTCACAGGGCCCTGACCCAGCATAGACAGGCCTGACTGTCCCCTGCAACTGATGAATCCGCTGCATCGTGTGTCGGCCAGCACTTGAAGGAGCACCTTCTCTTCGTAACCTCTACATCCTGTCCTACCCCCCCTTTGCTCGCTTACCACCTGAAGTTTCGCTCGCGAGTGTTCAGAAATATACAAATTTGAAAGAAGGTATGGAAAGTTTGGAAAGTCTCTTATTAAAGGACGGCAAATCACAGCTATTCTCAAATCCCTCCAAATCAAACAAAATTGCTGGATTCAAATATAACTGCCAGTAGATCTATCAACAAGGCTGGCCTGCGCCCAAGTGAAAAACACGTAGTAGAAATGTATTTCAATAATAAAAGGTATTTTTGGCACCTAACAATTCACCTGTTGACTACAAAATTGCTGTATTAAAAATTAACTGCAAAGTAAGATCTATCAACAAAGCTGGCCTGCGCCAAAGTGAAAAAACACGATCTAAATGTATTCCGAATAAACAAGGTATTTTTTAGTCACCTATCAATTCACCTGTTGTGACTACAAAAATTGCAGTATTCACATTTAAGTGCAAGGTGCCTCAATGAACAAAGCTGTAGTGCGCAAAGTAAAAAAACATCGTATCTGTAATGTAATCGGATAATAAAAGGTATTTTTTTGGCCACCTATCAATTCACCTGTGGTAACTACCCAATTGCAGGGATTCAAATTTAACTGCAAAGTGGCTCTATCAACAAATCTGGACTGGCAAAAGTGCAAAAACACCTAGCTTGATGAATTATTCGGATAATAACAGGTATTTTTTTGGCACCTTCAATTAACCTGTGTGACTACAAAATTGCTCATTCACATTTAAGTGGCAAGGTCCTCAATGAACAAAGCTGTAGTGCGCCATAGCAAAAACACGTATCTGAAATTTATTCGGATAATACAAGGTATTGTTTGGCACCTTTTCAATTCCACCTGTGGTGAACTACAAAATTGCAAGTATTCACATTTAAGTGCAAGTGCTCAATGAACAAAGCTGTAGTGCCGCCAAAGTGAAAAAACACGTATCTGTAATGTATTCGGATAATAAAAGGTATTTTTGGCACCTATCAATTCACCTGGGTAACTACACAATTGCTGGATTCAAATTTAACTGCAAGGTGCTTCTATCAACAATCTGGACTGGGCAAAAGTGCAAAAAAACACGTATCTGTAATGTAATTCGGATAATAAAAGGTATTTTTTGGCACCATCAATTCCCTATGGTGACTCAAATTGCAGTATCACAGTTAAAGTGCAAGGTGCCTCAATGAACAAAGCTGTAGTGCGCCAAAGTAAAAACACACGTAGCTGTAATGTATTTGGATAATAAAAAGGTATTTTTGGCACCTATCAATTCCACCTGTGGTAACTACACAATTTTGCTGATTAAA
>JAODAL010031467.1:27500-48404 GCA_025379985.1 Phyllomedusa bahiana
TCAGGCAGATTGCAGAATGTAGATGTTAAATATGCCTAGTGGAAGCTTAGAAAGTGCCCTGCATTGCACCATGAATATGTATGAGATGGGAATCTCTAACAATTTCCTGCTCTGCGCCTGAAGATTAAATGTTGCCCTAAGCGCTTGGTTTGATCCAATTAATAAGTATCACAAGCATCAAATTAAAGATGTAAACTAGCAATAAAAATATATGAAAGGTTTCACTTTTCTACACAAGTGAATATCAGTTTACTGACAATCACCTAAGTTATGAATAATAGGAAATAAATGGGTGCCGTGTAATGAGAGCTAGACGCACACATCATTTTTCTGGCTTATATATCCTCACCTATGAGACTGACTGAAACTTCTGGATTATAAAAATCAATTAGAATGTATAATTTCTGAAGTCTTCGATGCTGCTGGGACTGTAAACTGTGCCTCAAACTACTGTGAAGATTAGAATATTTAATAGAAGTCTTACAAGAGTTCTGATAGAACTGGCAAAATGCTGGGAACACTCCCAGATATCCACCATTCCTACGTGGCTGGGCTCTAGAAGGTTCATTTGTATACGACAATGATGTGAACACATTGTATTTCTTAATAAAATTTTACAAATCCCAGGTTAAGCTCATATGTGTGGCCCTCATCTTGAAGTCTATGTTAAGTATAATAAGTAAAAATAAGCCTCCACCAGTCTTGAAAAATGGTTCACTAAACTGCGCTAATAAAACAGCTAACACAGTGGACTGGGTAATCTTCCTGTATTTAGGTCTCCAAAAACAGAATAAACTTCAATAATATAATGCTACTGCTATGCGTGACCTCTTCTATGCTTGATTCAGCAATTCCACAAGAAAGTTCAACGTGATCACCAATATTTCAGGAATTATCTTATGTATTTAAAAAATGTCATCTTGTTTAACATATAGTTCAATACAAACAGTGGATACAAAACAAAATTTAAAACCTGCAATATGCTGCTTTATGCAAAACAGTCAGTGAGTTCTGAAAGTAAATCCTCACACCGACCAATTTATTGGTGGCTCATCCAAGGAGAGATTTTCCCCCTTCTAAGCCACTCTTGCTTCTCACCCAGCCAACCAGTAAGTTCTACGATGCACTAACAAGGAGCAAATACCCTGAAACAGCTGTCTCCAGATGAACTTAACTGGTTTGGCTCAAATCCCTTTCACATTGTAAGGCTCCTGCGAGCTGCATGTGAATTGAGGATAACTACATCCGATAGAGTTCTCTCAGCTCTTTTCCCATAATCCTTTGCTTTATGCAAAACAGTCAGTGAGGTCTGAAAGGCAAGTAAATTCTCACACCGACCAATTTATTGATGGCTCTCCCTAAGGAGAGATTTCCCCCTTCCATTTCAGGAACATAAACTGCATTGCACGCTTGAGAAATGTGGTGTTGCATGCTTGAAAAAGAAGGCGTCATACACCTGAGAAAGAATGCGTAACAAGTACAGGTGTGCTGTCAGTTCCCTGCCCCACTGCTTTACATACACATGGCATTGATGCACGATAGCCTGATACATACGGAGGGTGCTCTATGTTCCTAACATGATCAGACTGCAGGTTTTAACTTTTGTATCTGCTGTTTGCATTGAATTATGTTAAACATTGATGACACTTTTTGAGTATATAGGATAATGGTTGAAATCTTTGTGGTCATATTGAACTTTCTTGCAATCTTCCTGTAGCTGTGGCTGCTTAATGTAATTTGTTTACTTGGTTTGTTACTTGTATGGTAAGTCATTAGACTGAGTTTTTATGATCCTCTACCAGAAGCTGTTTATTCTAGCAACTTCTATAAACTTATATGGAAAGCTGCAGAAATGTCTGGAAAATAGGAGTCAAATACTGGGATGTGTCAGGGCTTCAAGCATCCAGTAAAGACTATGTGGTAATGGTTTCTGAAATGTGAAGGTCTCATAACAATTCATCAACAATATCCATGTTACCTTTATATAAGCTAAAATGTGATGTGTAACTTCTGTATTTCAGGTAAGTTCTTCAGCTATTCAGTACTAACAGAAGGTTGTTTTCAGGGATATTTTGAGATTAAATGGTGGGATGATTTCCTGCATCATGTATGAAAAGGTCATCCTGAATTTACTCTTATGTCAGAGCTACTATAACTCATTTATAAAGAACTTTGCTAAACACATTTAAAATTGACACATCAATTGTTAAGAGAAATTTCCATCTTACCATGAGTATGTGTCCAAATTATTGTCGAGAAGCTGAAGTTTTCTGTGTAACAATATTGTATACTCTAATTGTGTCATTATTGCAATATACCTGCTGTGTGATCCTTTCAATGCATTGATCATTCAGTAAACTCTATACAGTACATATACAGCAAGAACATGTGCCTTTCTTATTCCAACCCTTCAGTAACACTTTTATGGAATAGCTGAAGGCTGTACTCTGTCTCCCAATATTAGAGATTGTGAAAATCCTAGTGGTGGGACTCCAATGATCAGATACTTATCATCTATCTTGAAAATCAGCGAAAAAAAAAAAAAAAAAAGACAGTTGGAACGAGTTGGAAATATGCCTAGATGTATATACACTGAGTTGTAGGATCATCCTTTTTTATGTAAACTACAATGTATTTATGAAGCATTGCTGGACCATTGTGTAAACCAAGCACATCTCACCTTTCATCTCACCCCTACACCTACATAGTTTGAAAGGGGCTTTAAAGCGGGCCCTGTTTGCGTTATACTTTTAATTTAAATTGTCTGTAATTATTCCGCAGCACTGTACAATGTAGAGAGTACAATATATGGCACAATATAAAGATTATTATTAACTTAATACATGAAATTTAAATAAGAAAAAAAAAAAAGGGTTTAAAAATCACAAAAATAGGACACAAAACCCTAAAGCTTTTTTCCCCCACACAAACAAAATTTCCCCCAACAGATCACAGGTAGGGGAGGGCAAGAGATGGTTGGTATAAATGATAAATTAAGTAGCAGGGCTAAGAGAAAGACTGACAACTAAAAAAGTTGTCTACGTACCTGAACATAGGATTAGGTAATGTAGATAGCATCATAAAATACACAAACATAATAAAGCAAGTTCCTTGTGCTGCAAAAATAACCCAATTACAGAGGTGGCTTGACAGTAGAGGCAATAAAGCAGTGCCCTGGAACCCATGGCAACCCACCACCTCTATTTTGGATAGGTATGCTTTATCACTAGACGACTTCTCAGCCACCGTTTTGTGTTATTTGGTACAACCACACCAGCATTTTTTTACACCCCTTAACTCTAATGCACATCCTATGCGTTTTTTTTCTTTTTTTTTTTAGAACAATGTTTTATTTGAAAAATACAGAGATCACAATTTTAAGACATCTGTTAGAAAAATATTCATACAGTTTTGGGACATTTCGTTTTTAACTTTAAAAGTATAAATTGTTAATAAAGACAAACCAAAAAATGAAATGTGTCACCGCTTCTTCCTTTTCTTTTTTTCTCTAAATTCCGATTAACAAAATGATTTTAATTACAACTTTAAACAAAATCAACTTTGTCTGCAGTACCTCACCCCTCCCACCTTAGACTTCTAATCAACTTTCCTAGATTACCCAATTTGTTTCTCCGTAAGATAAAGTAACTATTTAAAAAGGGTTCCCAATTATTCTCATAATTTTTCCTGGTGTCACAAGTGCCACAAAAATTCTTTTCCATTTCTAATAAATTTTCCCCTTAATTGTTCTTTTTCCCCTTTCGTGTCTGCTTTTCTAAAAGCATAATTGTTTCAAGAGGCATTCACTTCACATTCTGGGGTTTATTTTCCACCAATGTTCTGATATGAACCCCCTGCAACCCAGCGCTAATTTATTCCTTTAACTTTGTAGACTCTTTTTCCTCCCCTCTTTTTTTGGGCCCCTAATAAATTTGGAAAATACAACTTTTGGATCAAAGGTTTTCGACCTTTCCCAAATTTTTTTCTCTATGAATTTCCCCCCTCTTCCCAAAAACTCTGTATTGTTTGGGCAGCCCAAGACAGGTATAAAACCTGCCCGGGGCTGATCCTTTTTTGGAAGGCCTTTAAAGGGACTCCCCCCCACTTTGTTTTTCACGAAGGGAAATTTTAAAAATGCAAAAAATAGCTCTATGCGCTATCTTAAATTGAGACTTCCCCAATTTCCTAACAGGGGCCTTTTTTGACTAATTCCATTCCCTTCAAAATTTTATCTTAAAAATCTTTCACATTTAACTCTTCCTCCCATTTTTTAAACAAATTTGTTGCTCCCCCCCACAGGGGCCCCAAGCCATAAATTGCCATAAATCTTTGAAAAAGTCCTTGCCCACCAATATTTTCATAATCGGGGGAAAATTCTTCTGGATCCCTCACCCGCAATTTTCTCCAATTTTGCTTTTAAAAAATTTTTTTTTAATTTGCCATATTGCAGTATTAAAATTTTTCCCCCAAAAACCATATCGTTTTGTCCCGCTTCCCAACTCTGAAGTCATCCCCGTCCTTTCCAACAGACCTCCACGGGAAACCCTCTATGCCTCCAATCTTTAAAGAGCTTTTTTTTCCCCTCCCCTGGGAAACTCAGGGGAGGCCCACAGCGGTAACCATTTTGGTTAAAAAACATTGCTTCTATCATCTTAGGGACCTTCGCCATGGTCCAACGTATCCTAAAAATGACATTCTCCTTGACAGAACTGGTAAGATCTATATGGGTCAGGAGGAGGCTTTTTTAAGTTCCAGGGGGAACCATTTGACTTTCTGAAAGTTTATTTGAAAAAAAACTTGTGCATCGCCAATCTAAACGTGCCCCCAATTCTGCTAAGTTGAAATAACCAAACGTTAGTAATTTGCCCCTCCCTGATTTTTTTTAAGCTCAGTTTATCTAATGCTATCCTGCCCTCCCCTTTTTCCAAATAATGTCTAAAAGGCGCTCCAAGAATAATTTTGATGCTTTTGTTGCCCAGTAGTACTGGAAAATTTTTTTTGAAGGGGGATAATAATCTCGCAAAGTAACCTTTTTTAAATTAACTGTATCCCCCCCATTACTGATAATGGCAAATTATGCAATTTTTTTAATTCTTCCACAATTTTCTTAAAAAAGGGTAAAAAATTAAGATGAAAAATTAGTGACGACCGGGCACCTATTTTAATCCCCGGTAGGTGATTGTGATTTTACAGTCTCTACTCCCAAATTTTTTTTTTCCTACCCACCTTTGTCCCCAATCCCTAAAGTTGACTTTTTTTTTTATTACCTTGAGCCTGAAAAGACCCAAGGTTTTCCAAACCTCCATTACCCTCCCCATTTGTTTAATTGGGCCCCTCCATAAATAAAGCAGTCACTGCAAAGCAACAAAGTTTAGCTTCTCCCTCCCCAAATTTTTGATTCCCAAATAAATATTTTTCTCCCTAATACAGGCCAAGGGTTTTCTAAAGCCACATTAAAGAGGAGTGGAAAAAGGGGGGGCACCCCTGTTTTGTCCCTTTTTGTAAAAAGCGCAGAAATAAACCCCGGGAGTACTAATTTTCCCCTGAGGTTACGGTACATACCCAATAAGTTCAAAAAAACCAGTAACCCCCATTTGGCCCATGACAAATTAAGCCCCCCCCAATGTATATTGCAATGCCTTTTCGGCATCTAAGGCTAACAATGCGGTTTCTTAACTTGTCCTTTGTTTTTTCCCCGCTTTTGGGGCATCATTACCATTCTTATGTTTTAATTCCCGATCCCCCCTTTTTTAACCCATTTGATACCCCAAATAAGCTTGGGAGAATCAAAGAAAGCTATCGCCAAAATTTTTAACATAATTTTTCACATTTTGGGTTTAAATCGAGAAATTGGCCAAAGGGAATCTGGCATTTTGGCAAACCCCCCTGGTTTTTTTTAACCTTTTTTTATATGCTAGTCCCCGACGGGAAGCTTTTCTCCGAACGAATTTTCTTTTTCAAATACCCCTCTAAGCCGGGTTTTGATTTCCTCTCTCAATAGCTTAAAGAATTCCCCTAGAGAACCCCTCGGGACCAGGCGCCTTCCTAATGGAAAAAACTTTTAGACTCTCGTTCACATATTTTGATCAAAAGATTTTTAAGCCGCCCACGACTTCAAAGTGACTCAAAATCGGCAGTCCTACCTAATTTTCCTCTCAAACGACCCAAACAGGCCTCTCGCTGGCAACCGACCTCCATAAATTCAGAGGAAAAAATAAAAAACACCCAACCTCAAGCTGCCCTTCTTATGACACCTGTGAAGTGGGCGGGGACAGAAACCCAAACCCCTGGCGGCGGGCCCGGTTTTCCCTTTCATGTATAAATTTCATGTGCCCAGCCCGCCGTGGCACCCAGGTTGCATACTTTTTTCAGAAAAGTTTTTTTGTGCAGAAACATACGTTAAACTTGGGGTTTCATTGATTTTAACCATAGGAAGAAGGGGTCTTTCCCTTTTGGGGTTTTTGCCCCGCCCCCCTCACAGGCTGTCTAAAAGGGCAGCTTTCAGGTTGGGTTTTTTTTATTTTTTCTCTCTGAATAATGGGGGTCGGTTGACCCGCGAGAGGCCTGATTGGCTCGATTGAGAGGTAAAGATAATAGACTGCCCGTTTTGAATCACGTTGAAAAATCTGGCAGCTTAAACATCTTTTGATCAAAATGTGAACTGAGAGCTCAATTTTTTTCATGTAAGATAATACAAAAGCTTCTTTTGGATTTTTCCAAAATAAGGAAATTGCCCTTTTTGCCTAAAGAAGACTCTTTTACACTCCAAGATTTCCTCCCTTAACCTCCCATTTAAAAATCCTTACTTTACTGGGAAAATTGGTAGAATTTTGTCTTTTTAAAAAATTTCCCGGTCTCTCCTTTAAACTCGTAAGGGAGCTGGAAAAACAGCTTTTGGGGTAATACGTTGCAAGATATGTTAATTCTCTAGGGGGGTTTTATGTCTTCCTCTCCGTCAATCATACCAGTATTTAGTGTTGGGTCCCCCCCCGACCAAGTTGGCTAGTAATTTTCCCGGCCTTATTTCCATTTTTAACAGGGCCATTTTAAACTGAACTAAAAATATCCTCAATCGCCTTTCTTTGGGTTTTAAAAGCTGCCTAGCTTGGGTCCATTTTTTCCCTTTTTCTCTAAGGACGGGTCTTGTAGAAATTGATATATGTTTTCTCACAATTAAAGTTGTTTTCTTAAAGCTTTTTATTTTTTTTTTTCTTTGATGCCGTGTAAACAGATGCCCCGCAGCACTGCCTTTGGGCCCTACCCAGTAAAAAAAAGATTCCCACTTGGGCTTTAAATTTCCCCTCAAAATTTTCCCACCAACTTCAAAAATTTCTGAAACGTTTTGTCCCCGGTAAGGAAAGGGGGAAATTTTCCCCCAAAGTCCGAGCCCCCTCGGTTTTTTTTCCCAATATTTAAGCAAATAGGGGCGTGGTCAATATTACTAGGTCCCCTATCCCTGTCCCCCTTACCCTTTTTAAGGGCCCAATGTCAAAATTAATCTATCCGTGACCAGATTGCTCGCATGAGATAGTGTTGGGACTGCCTCTCTGCTGGATTGTCAATCTCCCTATATCTACTAATTGGGTGTCAGAGCATAGTCTTTCAACAAAGAATCCCCTGTACTCCCCCCCCTTTCTGGGAAGGGTCTTTTTTCTTCCATCCTCCAATTGCAGAAAACACATTAAAGTCTCCCCCCAAAAGAAATTTTTGGGTTTTCATCTTTAAGTACCATTTGCCTAGGGGTTCCCCGGAAGCCCCTTTTCTCTTTTGTTCGGGGCATAAATATTATTAAAATGCTAATTTTACCTGCCGGGTTTCCCGGGCAATTTTTTCCCTTCCCTTCCCCCTCCCTATGTTTTAGACAGCAGCTTTACGCAGATTCCTTAAAGAATCAGGACTCCTGATTTTCCATTTTTCCGCGGGGGATCCCCCCCCCTCCCCCACCTACACTCTGGGCCCTTTTAAAGTCAGCCTCCTCCAGGTGGTCTCCTGAAGTAAAAACTATTCTAATTTTTATTTTTTTTTTTCATAGCTTAGCTCCAGAAGGGGCAGACAATTGTGTGTTAAGGTTTTCTCCTACTCTTGCCCACCATTGCATGCCTGTCTAGTTCTAATTAGTGTTATTGGTGTACTTTCCATGTTTTACCATCCCCACTGTGTTGCGTATCATGGGGAAACAAAATTTCTGAAAAAAGACTTTGGACATTATAAGTCATATTTTACACGGATAATATGGAGCAGCAGATCTAATTTGTTAAAATTTAATCATACCAATTGATGTTTAGATTTTTTTTTTTAAGTGCAATCTCTGCAAAACAACACAAGTGAAAAGGTGTAATTGCTTTTTATGTACCCAAATCAAGTGTTTCATAGCTACTGAAGCTATATCATAGGCGCCCAGAACATTTCTTGCCCAAAGGCCCAGATCACATTCAGTCCATCCCTGACTAATTGTTATTTACAGATACAGGATAGAGTGCAGTGTATAAAATGAAAGCTTAAGTGGAATTCCTGGTCTATCCTAAAGACCTTTCGGAGCACAGTTTACAGGTACCTTGATTTTCAGCTCCTTGGTTTTCTGCACCTTCTCTGCCCATTTGCCCAACTTGATAATAGGCACTGTCAGCGCCTCGTAAGGTTTCCTTTCTCTGTACTGATAGGTCTGGACTCTTCCCACCTGTCCCACGAAAAAATGACAAGACCCCTGAAGACTTTTTACCTAAAACAGAAGTAAAGATGTTTTCAGAAGCACTAAACATTATACATTAAATTGTTACTCAAAAACTGACCTACTGTTTTTTGATCATAAAAATTCAAGCTGGCCATTGAACCTTTAAAACAGCCTGACATCCCCTGTAAAAGCCAACACTTCTTTTATAAACTGTGGACAGACCATGCTCTATGGAGCTATCCCGGGCATTTGCCTAAAACAATGGATTTCTAATGGGATTTGGGTGATCGGAGATCTCTTTACTGAGGGAACTTTTAGACCGTTTTCAGAATTGTCTTCTCAAGACTCGATGCCAAAGTCGCAATTCTATGTTTACTTACAAGTCAGGCATGCTGTCTCTTCTATGCCCATTCTCCGCTTTTTGCTACCTAAATCCCCTTTTCATCGTTTTCTTCTGGGGAATACTGGTCATATAAAAGGCCTTTCAGCCACCTACTCCACCCTGATAGATGTTGGGTGTGATAATAAATCTGACTATATGATTAAATGGGAATTGGAACTGTCCAGATCTTTCCCGGTTGAAGATTGGTGGAAAGCGGCGAGGTCTACCTCTAAACACTCCAAATGTATTAACCATTTGGCCCTATCAAGGAAGATTCACCTTCGATGGTACCTTACACCGGTCCGAACCGCACACATCTTCCCTGGATCTTCCAAAATGTGCTGGAGAAATTGTGGATCCGCTGGATCTATGCCGCATATGTGGTGGCTTTGCCCTATTGTTGCATCTTTATGGTCTGCGGCGGAAGGTCTGATCCAACATCTATACTGCTTGCAGTTTACCCTTACACAAGAACTCGCGCTGCTAGATATTGGCATGTGTGATATTCCTTACTCTCATCAAACCATTCAAATTCAATTAATTTAACCTTCAACCTATTACCTTTTAATGTGAATGGCTACCTTTAGCCTGCTATAAAACAAATATTAGGTACTGCTGTTGAAGTCAGCATAATCATGTAGAAAAAAATATATACATAGTATGTACCAGCACTAAAGCACATCATTTCAGTTGCTGAAAATAATGTACGGTATATCCTTATTTTCATGGATAAAATGCAACTGCTATAGTTAGTACCACAGTATACACCATTACGTTAGAAGACCAACTAAAAGTTGAATTAGATTTATTGGTCTGTTCAACAGGCTTGAGTCCAGTACTTCAGTGAATAAAAGAAAGGTTACGTACTGAAAATGTCCACATATACTGCTTCTTCCTGAGTAAGTACTGGGCTCAGTCTAATAACAGGCATTACATCATACTAACAGAAACTTTACAAATGCATAGTGTTAACTTGAGTCCTAAAAAAGAAAGATTTATTCTTTGCACAAGAAGAGCTTATTTGAAAAGGCAGAAGTGCTGACCACAAAGCCTATGAAGTTATGCACAGAGCTGAAGAATGATCTCCCAAAGGGCCATGTCAATCAGGAAATAGCAACAGAAGCAAAGAGCAAGTACAATCTTGCCGGTAACAAACTACATGGAAGATGAGAGAGATGAGAGAACAGGGGAAACGTCTTATGGTGTTCTGAAAAGAGCATGGTTAGTAACATTGTGATAAAACATTCATCATGTCCAAAAAAACAGACTACCGTATTTGGATATTATGTGAACTTTTAGGAACATAGTACAACACGGTCTCTTTGAAAATGTAGGCGTTTGAAGGTCATTACCTTATAAACTTTGAATCCCAAAAACAAGGTGTTTATGCTAAATTCCAGGATAGCGGACACTGTGGCTTACTATACATCCAAAAACACCAGGAGTTAGAATAAAGCTACAGGTGTTTTTGGTGACTTTACAGAATAAGCTAATTTTTTTTGTCTACAAGTCATAATAAATATAATTTCAACTACATTTTTTCAGAATTTTCTTTCCACCTACAGGCTCCATTTCTAATTATGTGTTTTCACTTAATGCAGATATATAAGCAGTGAAGACTAGCAGCTATGATGTCTCCCAAGCACAAGGAGAAGAAAAGAAAACATAGCCCCTTAAAGAGTACCTATCACCTCCAAACAAACGCAAAAATTGATAGTAGATGAAATTATAAGATTTTTGTCAAATACATGTCATTAGCAAACCAGAGGATTTCCCTCAGTTTTACAGGGAAGCAGGTTTTACTTTGTAACTCAGGAAAATCTGATCATTCTGTTGGGAGATACCAACACTCTCACTACATACAGTACATCAGGCACAGCACACTGAGGACATAGTGTGACAGAGTTTACCTGTTGCCTCAGCCGCCTCCTCCATAGCACACAGGCAACTATATTACACTGCTGCTGGTGTGCACATGATGTAGACTTACAGACTCCCCCCTGCATAGTGGGCTCTCCCAGCTCAGAAGCAGGAGATTTGATACAACTGTCAACATAGTCATACATCAAGCTGCCTTGTGCTGACTTGGCCCGACTTCAAAGCTGGCTTAAAGGGCCAGCGCTCTTTTTAAAAACAGAATTACAGGTGAAATGCTTTGATTTTCCTAATGAAGCATATTTGAGAAAGTGTTTGTACAATGAGATGAAAAATTCGATGATAAAAAACTGCACATTAACTTGATACCTATTCACACCAGCATGCTTTCCCAAGCAGCATATGGGCCAGTGTTGCCTGCTACTGGATTCAGTCTAGTCCAGCATTGATCTGAAAGTATGGCCTTTATATTGTGTTTGAGTACATAATGTCCCATTTTTTCTGTGTTTTTTTTCTACGCCCATTTAGCTGCCTTGAAGCATCTCTGAATGCTGTTAAAAGAACTTGGTGTCTCCTTTTAATTGGTGATCGATTTATTTTCATCCAACATCATCAATACTGGTTGATGTTTCACACAGGAATATTAAATTGTCAAGAACAGGCACAGTAAGGGTGTATTCACACAGTGTGGCTTTGATGGCGTTTTTTCTGTTGCAGCACAGAACGGCAGTGACATTGCCTTTATTAACAGCGTGAGTTATCAATTATTGTCAGTGTTATCTTGCAGTTTATAATATAGCTACAGTTGAAACCAGAAGTTTGAATACATTTTATAAAAAGACCTGTATGCACGTGTTTCTCACTATCTGACATAAAATCAGTATAAACCTTACCTGTTTTAGGTCAATTAGGATTACCACAATTATTTATATTTGCCAAATGCCAGAATAATATGAGAGAAATTTTTAATGCATTTCTATAACGTTCTGCAAAGTAAAAAGTTTACATACACTAGGATTACTATGTCTTTAAACAATTTGGGACAGCCCATATGATGATGTCATGTCTTTGGAAGCTTCTGATAGGTTTATTGGCAACATCTGAGTTAATTAGAGACATACCTGTGGATTTATTTTAACGCACAACAGAAACACACTGCTTCTGTGTGTAACATCATGGGAAAGTCTAAAGAAAACAGCCAAGATATCAGGAGGAGAATTGTGGACTTGCACAAGTCTGGATTATCCTTAGGTGCAATTTCCAGATACCTGAAGGTTCCTCATTCATCCGTATAATTATATGCAAGGACAAACAAGATGGCCAGCCATCATACCTCTCAGGAAGGAGAGGGGTTTTATGTGTCTCAGAGATGAGCATGCTTTGGTCCAACATGGGCATATAAAAACCCAAAAAGAAAAAAACCCAAAAGGCCCTTTTTAAAGATCGGGGCAGAAGCGGGTTTAAGATTGTGTTATTATCCCAGTAAAACCCAAATACTGGAACAAGGGTGGGCATAAATTTACTTTTTGCCCCAAAAAGAAACATATAAAAGTCAGCCCAAATTTTTTGGCAAATGCACACTGGAAAAAAAAGACCTACTTTTTTGGGAAAACCATGTCTTGTGGGTCTGAGAAACTAAAATTTCAACTGTTTCCCTTTAATGAACTTTCCCAAAAAAGGGAAAAAGCGTGGGAAGCCCAAGAAACCCCTTCCCGAACTGTGAAACAGGGTTTGGGGGCCCCTTATGTTGTGGGGTTGTTTTGCTCCCAAGGGGCTGGGGGAAAACTTCACAAAAATTGGAGGAAAGATGATTTTGTGGGTTTTACTAAGCAACATCTCAAAACTTTCACCCAGGAAGTTAAATTTTTTGGCCAAAAAAAGGGGGCCCCTTCCAAATGGCCCCAATGACCTGAAGCATACTCCCCAAATGGTTTCAAAAGGGGGTTTTCAGGATAATCAAGTCAATGTTTTGGAGTGGCCATCACTCCACCTGATCTCAATCCTATTGAAAATGTATGACCAAATCTGAAAAGGCAGGTGCAAGCAAGGCAACCTACAAACATGGCTCGGGAAAGACCATTTTCTGTCAGGGGGGAATTGGGCCCGTAATTCCCAAAACTATTTTTTGAGCTTGTGGAAGGATATCCAAAATGTTTGACCCAAGTCATACATTTTTAAGGGGAAATGCTCCAATTTTTAATTGAAATGTATGTAAACGTTTGACTTTGCAGGAAACTAATTAAAAACCCCTTAAAAAAATTCTCCCCATTTTTCTGGCATTTGGCAAATATAAAAAATTTTGGAAAACCCTTTAACTGGACCTAAAAAGGGGGTTGGGTTTTTTCCCAAATTTCAGGTAAATAGCAAAAAAAAACCCCGCATATGTATCTTTTTATACTTTGGTTTTTGGGTGAGTAGGCACGAGGGGCCATTGTTAAAGGGGTCAAACCCTTTCCCCGGAAGGTTTCTCGGTTTGAAGAAAAGGGCCTGAGCCAAAACGTCGGTTTTCGTTTATGGTACTGACACTTTTTTTTTAAAGAGGAATGGGGAAATAGCAGGGGAAATTTCTGGGTCGGGTTTTTACTGGAGAAATTTCAAAGAGCAGGTTGGGTGGATTGTTTCCCAAAGGTACCCAAAGGCCGGGTTTTGGGCCTATTTAAGGCGGGAAAAAAGCGGGGATGGGTGTGGTTTTGTTTTTTCTCATTCAGGGGAGTTGGCCTGACTGGGGACCAGAGCGGGGAAGGGTCTGTGCTCCCGCAAGCCGCCACTATATACCCTTTCCCCCTGACCCTGGGGTGGGGAACCCCCCAGGAAACACAAGAGACTGTAAAGGGTTCCACAAGGGACTTTATATTTATTTTGGGGGGCCTGAATTTAAAGCCTGTATCCCTTTTTTTTCCCGTTTGCTGTGAAAAACTCGGCAAAATTAAACGCCGAGAGGGGTTTTAAGGGGGAACCCCCCCAAGGCCGGTGTTTTTTCCTTGCAACCCCTGGGGATCCCCATCCCCAAAAAGGGGTTTGGGGGGGACGGGGCACGGGCCCCGTTGTACTTTCCCTGGGTCAAAGCAAAGTGAAAAAGAAAAGGGGCTAAAAACGGCTAAAAAAATGGAGGGGTCATTAAGCCCTGGTTCAGGCAAATTTTGCAGCAGCAGCAAAAAAAACAACCCGCAGAAAAGCAAAAGCTCATGGGGAAAGCCATACAGGCGCAGAAGAAAAGCCACAGAACAGCAGCAAAAGGCTCTTTAACTGGGGCCCTGCGGGGTGCAAAGAAAGCAAAAAAAACCAGCTCCCGGATCCCCAAAAGAGGGCGTTTATTAAGGGAATCCCCCGGGGGCCGGGCCGGGGAAACTCCAGCTCTGCCAACACGTGAGGGGAAGGCCCATCGGTTTTAGAAGGACCTCAGGGAGGCCCCCAGAAGATGATTTCCGGAAGATGACTTGAGGCTTTCCCCTCAGGGGGGTTTAAAACGGGTCGCCGACCCGGGGGTTTTTCCCCCTCCGAGAAAATGGGCTGGGGGGTGCTGGCCCCCTTTTTAACGGGGGGGACCCCCAAAAAGCCCTATTAGGGACCTCCCCTTTAAAACAGGTTTTGCAAAAGAGTACCCCCAAAATTTAAAAAGCGGAGATCCTGGCGCGTCGGGGGTGTTACGTTGGGGGGCCCCCCGGGGCCCAGAGGGTCCCCCAGGGGGCGTACAGTAAGGAAAAACCAAACGGGGTTTCAGCTTTTAAATTTTTTTTGCATTCTTGTAAAAAAATGGCTAACCCTGAGATTGCTCCCAGCGCTAATGGTCGAAAGATTGGTTATGGCCCGATTCAGGGCACTCGTTTCCCGAAATTCTTGTTAAAAAGGGCTGGGTTGGCAGGGTGACCCCCAGACGGCAGAAAACCAGGGGGGTCTCGAGAAAAATTCCACGCTATGGAAAGACCCCGGGGGGCCCAAAGGGAAATTTAAAAAACCCCCTTTTACGGGGGAGGGTAAAAATCCCCGGGAAAGTGGGGCCAAGGCCAGGGGGGGGGCCCAGACCCGGGGTCCCCAAAAGGGAAATGCCCAGGGATATTGTGTGTGGAGATGTGGGGGGGGGCCCCCCCCCCCCGGGACATAGGGGTCATGTCCGCTCACTTTGGAGCCCATGGACTGCCCGCAACCCGCCGCAGTTCTCTTTTGCACATCCCGCATTGAGGGGCTGGGGAAACCCAATGGGGGGGGAAAACCCCGATATGTAAAATGACGTAAAAGGGAAAAAAAGGGTCCGGGGCAAAGGACTGGGGGGTTTTGGGTCACTCTCATATCGGACCACCCCCAAAAGTTTGGTCCCGGGAAAAAAAAGGGGGGGGTTCACTTTGTATCCAGGGGGGAACAAGGGTTTTACCCAGGCCCAGGTTAAAATTTGGAGACAGGCTGGGGGGACCGTGTCACCAATTTTTTGGGGGGGGTGCAGGGTCAATTGCACGATTTGATTAGGGGGCCAAGGACTGCCCCTCTGTTTGGGACCTTTTTTGGCAAAAATAGTCCCTCCCCAAGCCCCCACACAGTGCGGACCAGGCAACTGGGGGGGGGGAACCTAAAAACAACCCCAGATTTCCCCTTTCCTTTCGGGCCGGGTAGGAGATAATGAGGAAGAAGTCTAAATCAGACGACCCGTCCCCGGATTGGGGGGTATCTAGAAAAAAATTTGGAAAACCGCCCCAACTGCAGGATTGCCCCTAAAAGGGGCACGGAAAACCCGTGTTTGGTCTAAAAGGGGGGTACCCCAGGAGTCGGGGGCTGGGGAGGGTTTCCGCATTTTGCCCCGGGAAACCACAATCTTTTTATACCCCGGTCCCCCAAAATCAGGGACGATTTGGGGGAGGTTATTTGGTTCCCCGGGACCCTATGGGCTTTTTGGTCCGGAAAAGGGGCCCCAAAAACCATTTTTTAGGGGCTTTGGGGGCAGAAAAAAACCCCTTCGAGAGGAAAAAAATAAAAAAAGCTTTTTTCTTTGGCCGGGGATGTTATCGGGAGATTAGGGATTTCTCCCAATCTTGTCCCACCTCCCAAAGGGCACCCCCCCGGGTTAAACCCACTTTTTCGTAGCCCTGGGGGTGCCGTTCCCCAATCTTTAAAGGGTTTCCCTTTTTGATAGGTTTAAGCGATGGACTGGTAGGGCCATTGGTAAAGGCAGAAAAGGGGGTTCCCCCCAGTACACCCCTTTGGAATTGTTGATTACCCCCCCGTTACCCGGGGGCCTTTCCCTCTCGGAACCCATCATCCCGGGAATATTCCCAAAAGGAAAGTTCTCTATGTTTTTCTCCCGAACGGGAAATTTCCCAAGGAGTTCTTGAGGTTTCGGGGAACCCCCAAATTCATGCCCAAAGGGGTAATGAGGGACCCTGTGAAAAGTGTTGAAGTGACGCAATGCGCATTTTCAGTCACCATCCTAACGGAAACGGTCTTGTTGACCCTTTTTAAAAACAAGCCCTTTTGAAGGCCTTGCGGGAAAAAATTTGGTAGAGAAGGTTGGGGGGGGATTGGGACTGTTCCCTGCCGTATTTGCTCTTCTAAATTTAGAGGGGTTTACCCCAATCCTCCATGGGGGTTTTTTCCCCCTTCGAGTTTTTGTATGGGGGGGACATCCGGGGGGACTTTTGGGATGGGGCCCAAGGAAACTTGGGAGATGGGTAAACCCCTTTTAACAGAGCGTAGTGGAGCATGTGGCCCAACTGCAGGAGGGGGGATGCAAGAGTGATCCCAAATTTGTAAAGGAGCATTTTCTTCGCCACAAGAAGCTCAGGGCCCGGGATCTAAATAGGTCTGTTTAGGATAAGGCATTTTAACCCGGGAGACGGGAGTACAAAGTTTTTAGTCCCTTTCCCGGGGAAGGGCAAATTCCTCGCTAAGGGCGGGTCCCCTAATTGATTTTAGTGGAAAAGGTGGGGGAGGTAAATTTACGGGTTTCACCAGCCAGGGAAGGGGAAAACCCCTTCCAATTTACCACTTTCAATCTGAAAACATTTCTGAAGGAGGGGAGAGATTCCTGGGGTTTTCTTGCCTAGTGCCCCAAGGGTTCAGAGGCCAACTTTAGAAACCTTAAAAATCTCAGAGCCCCTTTCCCCCCCCCAAAAAAAGCAAAAATGAAAGGGAACGCTGCAGGGAAATCGAAAACCTTTTTTAACCGTTCCCCTCCCCAATCCCCATGTGATAGCGAAATTAAAATTTTTTCCTTTTCAAAAAAAAACCCCCCAAAGGGGTAAGGTAAACCTAAAAGCCCAAATAGGCCCCCAGGGGCCCCGCCCGCAAAGGTAATTTCCAAAAGGTACAAAAGAGGGTAAAACTAGGGTGATCAAAGGGTCCAAGGGGTTGGGGGCCCCAGCCCTATTTGCTAGTCCCCAAGCCAAACGGAGGGGAAAATAAAATTCTCCCAAGATTATCGCAGACTAAACGAAGTACCCTTTAGTGGATCCCCTTACCCTTTCCCCCCCGGGTAGATAAATTTAAAATGGGCAATTAGGGTCCGGCGAGGGTATTTTAGAAACCCTGGGACCTCACAAAAGGGATATGGAAGGAGTTCCCCCTGTCAAAGGACGCTAAAAGAGAAAAACGGCTTTGTTTTCCCATTTTCCTGAGGGGTCTTTTTCAATACTTTTGAATGCCCTTTGGTTTGCGGGGGGGCCAGGGATCACGTTTTTACGCCCACATAGGTACTAAAACGGCGGCCTATCTAGACGACTTTGGGGGACCCTTTAAAAGTCATGACTGGGAGAGCCACCCTTGGGGGAAAGTCCGGGGCCGTGCTAGATCCCTTAAAGGGGAATAG
This sequence comes from Phyllomedusa bahiana, assembly GCA_025379985.1. Lineage (NCBI taxonomy): Eukaryota > Metazoa > Chordata > Amphibia > Anura > Hylidae > Phyllomedusa > Phyllomedusa bahiana. Next base: position 45,222 of record JAODAL010031467.1, read on the forward strand.
CCGGGTTTACAAAAAGGGCCCTAAAAAGTGTCCCCGGGGGGATGGGGGAAACCAGGTACCTGGGTAACAGATTAGGGAGGGGGGAATTTTTAAAGGGCCCCCAAGTGAATAAAGTAAGGCGACCCAAAAGTGGCCCCCCCCCCTCACCCAAAAAGCAGGTCGGGGCCCGTTTCTTGGTTTTTCGAAAGGAATCTACAGGGGGATTTTATCCCAAAATTTTGCGGGATAGCGGTTCCCCTTGACTGACTTTAAAGGGGGCCCCAAAATTTTTAAACCCAAATGAAAAAGGGTGGCCCCCTGAGGGCAGAGGGGGCTTTCCAGGAGCTCAAACAGGCCCTATGTAGGCAGCCAGGCTAGTACCCCCGATTCCCCCCCGGGGAAAATTTTTGTAGCCCCAGCCCCGATGCCTTGATGGGGGGGACTGGGGGCCGTTTGGCCCTCAGGTAGTGAACGGAAAAGAGAAACCCTGTGATCTCCCTAAGTGGGAAAAACTACCCGGGGGCAGAAGGGAAAATTATGCCATCATTGGGGAAAAAAAAATGCCTGGGCCTAAGTGGGCATTGGATTCCCCCCAGGTTTTGAAACCTGTTAGGAAAGGGAAAATTTAGGCTAGTATTGATTATGCCCCCCTCCCCTGTGGGTGCGGGGAGAAGAAGGGGAAAAACGCCCCAAATTACCCGGGGTTCCTTGCCCGGGAGGATTTTGCGGGTTTACAGTAAAAGTAAGGGGCCCGGCAAACAAACAGGGGAAAAGAAAATGGCCCCCCTCAAGGTTTCCAGTTTGGGTGGCTGAAGGGGGCCCAAAACCCCCGGTTTTTTGGGGGGGGGGGGGGGGGGGGTATGTGGGGAAAAGGGACGAAGGGGGGCATTTTTGGATGGTCCCATTCTTTTTCCCCCCGGGGTTCTGATTTCGGTGAAGTTAAAAACCTGTTAAACCATACGTCGGGGATGAATGGTAAGACACTTTTTTTGTTAGTAACTGTGGAAAGCAGTGGGAAACTGGGGTTTGTGGTTTACTGGAAACAATTCAAAGAAACAGGGGGGTGGGTTGCTCCCAGGTATCCAGGGCCCGGTTTGAGGCCTAATTTTAAGGCAGGGAAAAACAGGATGGGGGGTGGTTGGGGTTTTTTTTTCAGGCCCGATGGGACCAGGCTGGAAAATCTGGCTGCCCCCTTAAACCGTCCCCTTTTAAAACCACAAATTTCCCCGATCTGTGTGGGGAACGCCCCCCAGGGGGGCTACAAGGGGCTTTATAAAGTTATTTTTGTGGGGCTAAGTTAAAAGCCTGTATGCCCTTTTTTTCCCCATTGCTGTGTTAAAATCTGGCTAAATAAAACCCCAGGGAGTTTTAAAAAAACGCCCAAGGGCGGTGTGTTTTTTTTTGCTACCCCCGGAAAACATCCCCAAATATAAAACTTCTGGTTTCAACTGTAAATTGGGAGTCCCTGGTGCGTTTTGGGTTACTCATTTGCAAAACAATTTTTAAATTTTAAAAAATTTAAATTTTAACCCGCAAAAAACCTGCTTTCAACAGGAAAACTGCCCTAAAAAAAACATGTTTGTGCATTACAAACCCAAAAGGGTTTTTTTTTTCTTTTGTGGGGATTTTAAATGACAGGGGGTTCAGTCCCCAGGGAAAATTTACATTTTTTAAATTTGGGGGTTTTTTTTCAGAAAAGGCATAGATTTCGACCGTCCTGTGGGGGGAAAAATAAATGGGAACAGCTTTTCGACCCCAAAATTTCTGTCACAAAATCCCGGGGGGTCAGCTTAACTTTAAGGTCAAAAAGATGGGAAAGTTTTCTTTTGGTTGGGAAAAAAATTATTAAAAACTTTCCAAAAAATTTTTTTAAAATTTTCCCCCAGTTTTAAAATACCGGTGGTCTGAGTTTCCGCTTCCGCTTTTAAAGGGTTTGATTGAGAAAAAATAATTTTTTTTGCACTCTTGATGGACTGCTCGTTTTTGGCCTGTTGTCCCCAAAACCTGCTACTAAAACAAAAATGGGAAAAGGGCCAAAGGGTTTAATCATAATTTTTTCTGAAATTTTTACAGGTTTTATGCATTTTGTGTTTTTAAAAACACAAATTTTTGATAAAAGGGATTAAATTCCCTCCTCCTTCCCTCTAGTTCAGTAATTTCCCAATTATAATTTATTAAAAGGAACCCAAAAAATATTTCCAATCCAGGGGCATTTTTTTTTTTTTTTTGGTGCAGGGGCAGGGCCGTCTTTTTTTATTTGGGGGGTAAACCCACCTGGGCAAACAGCCCCCACCCTCCCCTTTTGGGGAATACAAAAGATAGCAATTTGTTTTACCTGTTGTGCCGTGCCTGCGCTTTCCTCCTTATAGGGCAGGGCAGGACAGTAGTGAAATAAAGCAGGGGCCGGGCTATAATGGAACTTCAAACTCCTGTGCTGGGTCCCGGCCGTATGTCGGGTCAGGGACAGGAGGCGCACTGACAGCACGGAGTGTGCAGGAGATAAGGACTGAGCAGGAAGCTCCTCACAAACTCGTGGGTGTGCCCCCGCTTTTTCAGCGATGATGTTATCAGCAAATTTCCCCATAGCAGGTCCTTTTGTGCCCCGAAACCCGCCCCACCCCCCCCCTCAGGAAATGTACTGGTCATTTTACCCGGGGGTGTGTGTGTGGTGGGGTGTGTGTGTGTGTGGTTGTGTTGGGGTGTGTGTGTGTGTGGGGAATGGGTGGGGAGTACAGGGTGGGGTGTGAATGTTTTGCGAAGGTTTCAGGTCCCCTGTACAGGGGGGTGTGTGTGGGAAAGTGTCGAGAGTAAAAAGGTCCCGTGTACATTGTGGTTTTTGTTTTGTGTGTGAGAATGTGTGCGAGAGTACAGGTCAGTGAAAAGTGGTGTTGGTTTTTTGGAGAATGTTTTCCCGGGGAAAACGGGGCCGTGTACAGGGGGGTGTGTGTTGTGTGTGTGTGTGGAGGAAAAGGTGGAGAGTACAGGGCCCGTGTACAGTGTGTGTGTGTGTTTTGGTGTTTGAAAAGGGAAAGTGGGTGAGGGGTACAGTCAGGTACAGTGTGTGTAATGTGGGGGGGGCGGGCGAGTACAGGCAGTGTTTTTAGTGTGTTTGTGTGAATGTGTGCGAGAGGGAAGGTTTAGTGTACAGTTTTTTGTGTGAAAGGGGTTTCGGGAAGGGGTACCGGGGGCAGTTTACAGTGTGTG
>JAODAL010031468.1:0-48402 GCA_025379985.1 Phyllomedusa bahiana
ATCTGACCCCAAATTGACTCTGAGGCAGGCAGCTGAGGAAGCTTGGGGGGTGCGGAGGGGGAAGAGTGGGGGAGACAGAGGGTGTGACAGTGGTTGGAACCGGCATCGGTGGGCCCTTTTTTTTGGCCAAGTGTTCCTTTCCTTTTAACTATGCATTCGCGCATTTTTACTAACTGTTGGTGGGGGGTTAAAACACAAAATTTTTTCCCTCTACTGTGGTTTAGGCAAAGGCATTTTAAATTTGGGGGGTTGAACAGAGGTTTGTCAAAAAAGGCCCCCGGCTTAGGGGTTTCCTGGACCTTTTCGCGGCGTAACAGGACGGTGTTTCGCGATCGGGTGCGAATATCTCAGGGACTCGCACCCGCCCTCTCCTTTTTGAGGGGGGAGCCGTACTACACTACCCCTCGTTTTCCCCTCTTCCCTGATGAAGCGCCGAAAGCAAATTTGCTGAAAAAGACCACGTGGATCCGAAATTTTTCTCATCATCAACACTTTTACTTTGCGTCCGACTTCTGCATCCGGAGCTGCGGGCTACAAGAAAAAGGCCGCAAGGCGTTCCCGACCCCCCCGGATTTTTGCCGATTGACCTTTTCCTTTTCTCCTCTGATGGATCAGGTTTGGGGGCTCAGAGCAAAAAAATCACCTTTTCCCCTTTTGACTTTGGAAAGCTCTGACCCCAACCGCATCAAAGAGGTCTTCGGGAAAATGGATTAACCACAGTGGTGGGTACACGATTTTGCCCTTTTGGGGGGTGCCTTCTTAATGTTGGAGGATGCTGACATGTGAGACGCATTTGGGCGTGATGGGAGGCGAAAAAGTAAGATTGCTGAGCGGGTTGCATTAACCACTAAAGAACAGATTGGCGACGTGTTTTATAATTCAAGGGCCCAGCGATACAGGCCTGACGGTCCTAACCCGACGTTTGCTGGTTGCGTGTTTTTGCCAGCATGAAGGGCACCTTCTCTGTATTTTACCCCCCTGTCCTACCCCTCTTTGCTCCTTACCCCTGCTTTTCGCTCCATGTTTCAGAAAGATAAAAATTAAGAAAAGGGATGGAAGAGTTTTTGACGTCTTTATTAAAAAGGCAAATCCAGTTTTCTTAAATCCCTCTAATTTCCCTACAGCCAATGGTTAGAAACGAATTGTTTCTGGGAAAATTTCTGTGAAATCTCTGGGGGAAGAACCGTAAGACAAAATCAACAGTGTTTTTTCCTTCAGCCCCCGGGGATTTACAACTCCCCGTAGGACTAGGAATTTTTGTTTTCAACAAAAATCATACAAGTGCGCTATCCGCCAAACGGAAATTTCCCAGCGCAATAAAAAAATTTGAAGTTACACGGATGAAAATTTTCGTTTTTGCAGCCATGATAAAAGGAACAGTTGCTAGAGAAATTTTTTTATCAGAATTGTCGTCAACTTGGTATTTGAAAAAAAAGTGGGCCACACCACGTGAATACGCTATTTTAAAAAAATTTTACGGATAACAAACGGTGGTTTTTGCCAATGAAATCGCCAAAATTTTAACTAAGAAATTTTTTTATCCAATTTAAGTAGAAGGTGGCAATTTGAAAAAAACTGGGGCGAAAACCAAATGAATAAGCTATTTAAATGTTTCGGATAATAAAAGGTGGTTTTGCACCTAGAAATACAAAAAGCAAAATACCCAAATTTCTGTATTCCTAATGTAAGTAAAGGGGGGGTTTTTAACAAAAAATGGGCCCGCGCCCCAAATTAAAAAAACTAATTAAAATTGGTCCGGGGTAATAAAAGGTGGGTTTTTGCACCCATGAAATGCAACAGCAATTACTATAAATTCTGTATCCTTATTAAGTACAAGGGGTCTTTGAAGAAAAAGGCCTGCGCCAAATGAAAAAAACAATTAAATTGTGTAGGATAATAAAAGGTGGGTTTTTTTACTTGAAATACAACAGCAATTTTTTTGCAAACTCTGTATCCTTTGTAAGTACAAGGGGGGTCTTTGAAGAAAAATGGCCCCGCCAAAGTGAAAAAAACCAAAATTTAAAATTTTGTACGGATAAAATAAAAGGGGGGTTTGCACCTATGAAATACAACAGCAATTACTACCAAATTTCTGTACCTAAAGTAAATCAAGGTGGGGGCTTTGAACAAAAATGGGCCCGGGGCCCAAAATGAAAAAAAAAAAATTTAAAAATTTTTACGGATAATAAAAGGTGGTTTTTGCACCTAGGAAATACAACAGCAATTACTACCACATTTCTTTATCCTAATGTAAGTACAAGGTGTGTCTTTGAACAAAAATGGTCTGCGCTGTTCTGTCCCCACATGAGGCGCATGAAGGTGTAACTGGCTGGTGGATGATAGTGACTGGGAGACTTTCCTACCTTCGTATCCAGCATGTGGAGCAGACAGGACCAAGCTGGCTCAGCTTATTAGATGTAGTAACACAGTGGTATGAAACAGAATGTGGTTTATTCACCTTAGATACAGCAATAATCACTGATGCAGAACTGTGGTTATGTTTGTAGTAGTATAACCCTGGTGCAGTTTGTTGCTGCTGCTGTGTTGTTTGCTGTTCTGCTGCTCTTTTCTGTTTTGTTGCACTGTTGTTGTTTTCTGTTTTGCTGCAGATGTGTGCTCCAGTCACATTAGGATGAAAATAACTAACAGGAAATGACTCAGCAAGGCTAGAAAAAAACACACTCCCTTAGAGAAAAACTTTACGAACAAAGACAGAGGGAGCACATGTAAATTCTGGTCAGCAGATGGCAGCGCAGCAACAATACATAATAAAGAATGGATGGAGAAAAGGGATGCAATAAATATAAACAGTTAAATTTAACACTACCTATAACTGAGGAGAACAGAAACACTCCGTCTGAAATTCCCAAAGGGGGTTTTCCCACTATAACTAATGTCTATAAGATATAGTCCAACCTGTAACAAAAAAATGTTAGAATGCAATATAAACACTAAGATAGTCCTGTTTATCAACTTAGGAATATGGAACAAAGTTCAGCACTGTTCATCCTCCAGGAACATTCTCAATGGGCAGTATCAGAATAAGTTTGTTGATTGGCCTTGCAAGTGTTTTAGGCTCACCCTTCCTAGATATCTTCAACCCCACCTTCCGGATCTTGCCATCTTTGCTGGGAAGAACCTTTGTAACTAGTCCCATAGGCCAATCAATCCTTTGGGTTTGTTGTTCCTTCATTAACACAAGGTCTCCTTCTTTCAGATTAGGTTTGTGGTGTTGCCATTTCTTTTTCTTTGGTGAAATGCGGCTGGGTGGAAGGAGTGCATTGGGGAAACCACAGGGAAGCAGTTGATGTGGAGGCACTGAGCTGGAGGGCAAATATTTTACATCTCCTTTGTTAATTTGTGGTCCCAAAAGATGAGTAGGTGATTCTGATGGCGCTAATGACAGGCTTTGGTTTGGGTGTGTTGATTTTCCAGGAGTTCCTTTGTTTCATACGGTTTTCCTTGGGGCTCCCAGCCGGTTGATGAGGATTTTCGACTTGTCCCCTTGGCACTTTGGGATTCCTTGGGAGGACTCAGTGGATCCCCAGCTAAAGGTTGCTGTCTGTGTGGATTCTCCAGCTTCTTTTGGCGGATATTTTGCCGACATCTCAAGTCTGGCCAAAGTTCTGCTTCCGTGAAATTTCTTGCTGTCGTGCAAACTTTTTCAGCTTGGGCTGGTTGCCAGAAATTTTGTAACTGGACTCGGGACACAATGCAGATGGCTCCCAAGAAATGGTTTCTCAGGTGTGGCCCCAAGGCGATGTGAGGGGCATTTTGTGGTGATAGCAGTGGAGGCGGGTGAGACGTCTCTCTGTCAGTGCCTCCTCTGGCATGAGAAGTTACTGGAGGTGGATATGTGAGCTTCCATTGGTCTGGGTTTTCGCACCACAACAGCTGCCACTTTTTCGTGCCTGGGGCGATTTACTGTGGGTTGGTACTGCCATAGTGTTGGCCAGTTGGTACAGCCGTTGTTGTTGTTCCTCAAACCTGCTATGCTCATTAAGTGCTGACATCATATGTCTGTAGTGCTCTTCAAGGGTCATTTGAGCCAATGAATCCTCCAGCAATGGACTTTGAGAGTTTCCCTTCGGAGAATCACTTCTGGCTTTCTTGCTTTCGAGTGGGCAATCGCTGTTAATGTTGGGAGAGCATTCTCGCTTCTTGCCTACGAAGTTATCTGTAGATGCAAAACTGTGCTGATGGCTGTTTCTCTTATTCTGATTCATGGGCATAATGAGTTGGTTGCTCTGATGAAGGTTGGAGATGATGCTGGGAAGCACGCTGTCGTAGCTGCAAGATGTGCCTTGGAAGGGGATGTTTTAAAATCCCAATTTACCCGTATCCAGCACTCCTCATTCTTCTTTAGGGATGGAGCAGGTTCTTCATGGTTGTTCTGGAATATTCTCTCCATAAATGTGATAACGATTTCTCTTATTTCAGGCTTGCTGTTTAGGGTACGCTGAAGAGAGTTAAATCTTGACAAGGCTTGTTCCCGGCTATTTGGGAGTTTTACTCTAGAAGGTCGGAAGGGTAAATGGGAAAACCCAGTGATCGGTTTCATCCTTAGAGAACTCACTGTCCATTATCTTGAGGAATTCTCTGTCTTCTACTGACAAGGCTACTTTATCATCATCATTAGTTGTGAGAAACACTGATCTCCCCAGATTGTCAGCATAGGGGGAGGGAATGATGTCAGGCAGCTGTATGGAGACTGGAAGCTTCTCTTTCACCTCATAGTGATGAGGGCATGGCTTGATGTAAGATGTGCGTCCGTCCCCTTGCACGTAAGTCTCAAAGGAGTCAATTCCTGATTGATCCAAGCATACATTTCCTATGACTACCCATCCCAAGTCTAGTCTCTGGGCGTACAGGGCGTAGTCAGGACCGTTACACTGTTGCGTAACCCTTTTGTACCCTTAGATTGTCTCGCCAAGCAGAGGGGAGAATCTCGGTGTCCAAATCCAAAGGTGGGAAAACGCTGGATGAAAATAACTAACAGGAAATGACTCAGCAAGGCTAGAAAAAAACACACTCCCTTAGAGAAAAACTTTACGAACAAAGATATAGGGAGCACATGTAAATTCTGGTCAGCAGATGGCAACGCAGCAATACATAATAAAGAATGGATGGAGAAAAGGATGCAATAATATAAACAGTTGAATAACACTACCTATAACTGAGGAGAACAGCACATGCGCCGAAGTGAAAAAAACCTAATTAAATTGTGTACGGATAATAAAAGGTGGGTTTTGCACCTATGAAATACAACAGCAGTTACTAGATAATTTCTGTATCCTAATGTAAGTACAAGGTGGGTCTTTGAACAAAACCTGGCTGCACAAAATAAAAGGTACTATTTCACCTTAGGTGCGAGGTGTGCTGGGCAAAAACTGGTAAAAAAAAGCCATAAAAGCCATTTCAATGTAGGTTCAAAGCAGAGTCTGGGCTGCACAATATATACTTTTTTTTCAAAAGCCTGCCTGTCTGTCTGTGTTCCCCCCCTCCCCCGCAGCTGTACAGCGCTACAGCGCTAGATGCTTCTTTAAAAGTCTCAGCCTAACTAAGTAATAAAAATATATCCACTGCACACCAAGCAAGTTCAATGCAAAATTATATATATTTATTGTGACAGTACAAAAACATACTCACAAGGTTTTGTACATAAAGTAATAGCTGTTTAGAGAGTAGCGACGTTTCAGCAATGAGCCTAGAGAGCTGAGGGGAATGATGTAGAGAGTAGTAGTAATAGTAGTAATGATGGCGGTGTGTTGGACAAAAAAGAGGCTGGAGTTGTAATACAAAGTGAGTAGCAGAAGTAATAGGTGGAAAAGATTATGGCAAAATATAGATAGAGGTTGCCAAATGTGGACATGAACGGCATCAGGGCAAAGGAGAAGCTGGACGTGACGTCCGGGGCTGGAGAGAAGTGCCTGCTTGTCTGTCTGTGTCCTTCCCCTCCCTCCCCGCAGCTGTACAGCGCTAGATGCTTCTTTAAAAGTCTCAGCCTAACTAAGAACTGAAATTCTCTAATCTACCTATGTTCTAATGTTCACAGCTAAAAGCATAGTTGTCTGTGTGAACAAAGAGAATTGTGTCGCAGAGCTGTATTGAGGAGAAAGCTCACACACGTCCTGCTCTTATGAGACACACTGACACACTGATGTTGAACAGGAAGGGCTGTTCTATGTAAAACGAGGTCATGTGATTTTTCCAGCCGATGACAACCATACACATCACACAACACTATTCAAAACGAATTTCACTTCTTTAGAATCGATTCGCCCATCTCTATACATAGGGTCTCCAATAGGTAGGGACATAGGGTGTCCCAGTAGATAGGCTGGTATAAAGGCTCCCCCAGTAGGTGGGTAGGTACATAGGGATATAGGGCCCCCCAGAAGGTAAGTTTATATATATACTGTGTAAATAAATAAATATATATATATAGTGGCAGAGCGACCTTAGGCAGTCACGGGGTGGTGTACAGCAGGAGACCTGCTGCAGACATGCCACTGAAAACCTGCTTTCGGTGAGGGAAGGCAACCATTTAGCGTCAGTAACCCTAGGTTACTGACACATGTAGTTAGTATGGCTGCTATGCGGCTAGTGATGGGTTGCCTTTCCCGGGGCGGTCATAGTGTTGGGTGGGAGGCCATCCCCACGTTCCAGGCCAAGTTTTGGGCCAGTCCCTGGATGGCTATAAAAAGCCTGTCTCTTCAGGTGATCAGGGGGCGTGGTCTGTTACCTGGCAGTGGAGCAGTAGTGGAGCTAGAGAGAGCTCTGGTCCCCGGAGGCTTGAGGGAAGCCAACCAGTGTTTTGCCAACTCTTTGTGTGGGTCCTGAACGGCTTTAAAGAAGGCAACCTCCAATGCTTTATTTACTTTATTATATGAGTAACTCAATGATTACATAAAACTACAAGAAGATAGTGTGATATTATATATACTTTTGCATTAATATAAGCAGGCCGCATTATTGAGTACAACTGTCCAAAGCTCGTTAAGATTAAAATCTAATCATCAATATGGCAAAGGGTTCAAGCTCATAGCATTTAGGCATTGTAGGACAGTGGACAAGAGAATAATCCTGCAGACAAACCGAGCACAGGGGAAGAAAGGTCAATACCAGGCCTTATAGCAACTGCAAAGTTGTGGTGCAGAAGGGCCTGCGAGACAGAGAATCTGCCTGATCCACATGGGATTTCCCCACCACAACCCTCTCTTGTTTCCAGAAATGTCCGAATAAAAAAAAACATTCCAGTGAGCGCCAGTACTTTTCGCGTAAATGCCTCCCTCTTCGAATGGCCAGGTCTTAAAGATGGTCTAACCCGGCACTGAAAAATGCAAGACAGTGACTGAACCTGGGCCAACCCCAATTACTAACCAATGTTAGGCAGCACAGAGCTATGTGACGCACTGGTACAACTTTCGAGCAACTAACAAGGCACTGATAACAACCCTCGGTGTCAATATAGGTTTTCACAAACAGTAAACGAGGCCAATTTACCCAAGATCCAAATTGACTTAAAGGATTGGCAATAAGACTTCCTGGTCTAATAATCTATTATCACTACAACTGACAGTTAGGAATGATTATGGGTCTGAAGTAGGTACAAGAACAGTAATGATGGATCCCCCTTTTGTTATCAAGTCCGGACGGCTGGTTTATTTGTCATTTTAGTGTATAATTTTTTCTAATGGCACCTTTGGGCCCTTGGGTGCCATATTTGAGGCCCTCCGTTGCAAAAAAGCTTGTGGAACCTCTGTGCCAACGAAGAATTGGGCAAGTATGTGAATGGCAAAATAGGTCAAATACTGTGGTACTCTAATAGTATTCCACAATGAACAGTCCGCTGTCAGTGCAGTTATTCTTCAAAGGCAAGGCAACGCATAAAATCCTGGCTTCAAAGGCCCCAAAACATACCATAATATGTGATATACAAATACTAATACCAGCCTCTATATGGGTCAAAGCTTCTTAAAGGCATCTGCTTGCATCAACATTGGGAGTAAGCTTGGTAACTCGGACCGCCCACGATAGAGAGATAATCCTGGACAACACCGTTTTTCCTGGGTGCCCCATCCTAACAGGGGTACACAACCCCCACATCTTATCACATAACATCAAAACATAGCTGGGAGAACGGCCAGCGAGACAGAAAAGATCTACCATGGGAGTCGCTCTGTGCTTCGTTGAGGGGTCCACTCTGCCAACAGTAGCTAATTTAACTTCGCAAAACTTTCCCATTATATTATTATTGAAACAAATGCCTGCATAGCCAAGTGTTACACAAGCTGACAGACCAGTATTTATTTCCAGTATAAGGCCTCTCCTCCTTTTGAATGGCCAGTTTCTAAGAGGTTAACCTGGCACTAGAAAAAAACCATGACTTGATGCTGTACACCTGGGTTCCCATGATTTTCCTCTAAACAATTACTATCCAGTAATGTTTAGACCAGCACAGAGCTATGTGACTACTTGGTACAACTCTCCCACAACAACGAGGCCCTGATAACAACCCTCTGTGTCAATATAGTGTTTCTCACAAACATTTACCAAGCGCTAGGAAAGTTACAGCTTAAGATCCATTATTCTTAAAGGGATACTGTCAATATGGATTCCGGATGGTCAATAAATCTATTAGCACTACAACCAGATACAGTAAGGATACTGTTATTATGTGGTACTGGACAGTAGGTACAGATCACAGTTAGTGAGGGACTCACTTTATGTTTAGTCAGTGGCCGGACGGCCTAGGATTTATTTTGTACGTTTTTTAAGCCTGTATAACCTTTGTCTCAATAAAGCTGGCTGAGGCCAGTTTGAAACTGAAGCCTTTGTCGGTGTGCCATATTTTGGAGAGCCAGCCCGTTTACAAAAAACGGCGATTCCGGAGCTGAATTAACCTCTGGGCCAATCCAAGATGGCGGCCAAATGTATGTGAGTGCGTCACAATATGTATATATATACTGTGGGCTGGCACTCTAATATATGTCACACTGACACCAGGCTTCTCTTTCCGGCTTCAGCCAGCTTTATTTCCCCTTCAGGCAAGGTCAGTACAGATGCAACCGAAAACATAAAATCCTCGGCTGTCTGGCCACTAGCTATACACTAACTGTAGACTTGGCCTACTGCCAGCAAACACGTTTACCAGCCTCTGCTGGGCCCGGCTTCTTAAAGGCAGCCACCTGCTTGCCTCAAGCCTGGGAGTAAGAACATTCCTCACTAGCTCCACTGCCGCTCCACTTGCAGGTAGCAGCCCACACCCCCTGATTACCTGGATAAGCAGGTTTTTATAGGCCTCCAGGGCTGTGCCAAAAACCTATCCTGGAACATGGGGAGTAGACACCCGCCCAACACATTGTCTACCCCTGATAACAGCCGACCTAGAAATAGCGATAGACAGCTGCCAACCGCGTACTGTGACTGACAGCATAAATGGATGGTCATATCCCATTGGTGGCAGGTCGCTTGTGGATCTTCTGTATAGCTCCACTCAGTGGCAGAAAAATGTGACTGTATGTGTATATATATATATATATATATATATATATATATATATATATATATATATAGTCCCCTCCAGTAGGTTGGTAGCTATATAGGGCCTCCTACCAAATAGTTTCCCCCAGTAGGTAGATATAGATATACAGGGCCCCCTATAGAGATACAAATAACATTTACCTCTCCACTTTTCCATGTCAAATTCTTCCTTGAGTCCTGAGTGGGCAGCACTATGTCATCACACCACCTCTCCTTACGCTCTGGGAAGCCACTTCCAGCATCTACTAGGCCCTAGTCCTAGTCATAGGCATAAGGCCTAGTACAGGCAGAGGCATGATGACATCAGTACATTGCACCGATGCCTCCAGGGGCATAAACATCCAAGATCGGAGGATTCCGGTCATTCTGCCTCAGCCTCTGCCTGCACCGTGCAGGCGGCGGTTGTAATTGCTGCATTGCTGGGTCTATGTGACTCAGCAGTACAGCAGTTTGGTGAGGGGGACCTATGGGTCCCACTAGCTCAGGTGCCCACTCACAAGTGCGGTCACTGCAACACCTGCAGCTACGCCACCGATAACATGTTAGTGTGATGATGTCATCACACTAGTCTGTATAAGTTGAAGTGAGACTGGATGGGGGCACTACACAATTGGCAGAGGTAGAGAGGCACAATAAAGAAGCTTTGGGGTTGGCCCCTAGAATCAACTCCTCTGGTGGGTCGTAGGCAACCCATTCCGACATGAAATACACCATATATTACATATATTAGAGAAGAGGAGGGGGTGGTAATACTCGGAAATGGGTTACAGTGGAGCATGGCATTCTCAGAGTGGGGGAGGTGGGTTTTAGTGGGGAAGTGGGTTAGACTGGGGAGATGGGCTATAGTGGGGGAAGGAGAGAAGGGTTAGAGTGCGAGAAATGGCATAGAGTGGGAGAGGTGGGTTGGAGTGGGGGAGGGGTGTTCAGAGTGGGACATGGGCTGATATTATTATTTCTCTTTTAAGCAAATGAAAAGAAAATGGCATGGGTCCCCACTTTTTTCATAACCAGCCATGGTAAAACCTGCAGCTATCAGGATAGGAAGATCCAGGGATATTGGTCCCTTTCCACCCTAACAAAAGCATCCAGCAGCAGCCCTAGAAGCATACCATCACATTAAAAGGTTCACTTATGGCCATAATCTGGCTCTTCCCAGGTGCATTTGGTACTGGGGTAATATTGAAAGGGAGTAGGGAGTTAGTGTGAGCCTTAGGCATCAAGAAACACCGCTTTGTCCAGTGTCATGTCTGTAATTCATAGTGTCAGCTTGTCAAGTGGTGATCCAACCACATGATGGCAGCATTTCTGCAGTATATATAGTTTATAATGAATATATACAATTGTCCTGCCCCCACTTCACGTACCCCCGGGGTCTATGTGGAGCTCGACAGGCAGCTAAACGCCTTGTCAATAATTACGACCATGTTTGAAGTCTGTAGTTTTATTAACAGGATGTAGGATCGGGTAAAACTGATGGACAAACAAAAATGTACATTAGAATACACATATGCTGTTTGTAACAATCATAAAAACAGTGTACAAGGTAGAAATACAGTAAACATTACATGGTGGACAACATGCCTAGGTCTATCTAAATAACAGCACATTATAATCTGTCGTAACTACATACAAGTTCTAAACTGTACTAGCAGTGCTTATGAAGCTAAGGTATAGCTAGACATTTCCACAACTGAACAGCTTACCAACTATGCTTCAACAAGAGCAGAGATGAGATGGCTGATGTCCTCTTCTGTGCAGACATGAGGTGAAATGGGGTCATCTACCCATAATGCAAAGAACTTCCTCTTAAACAGGAAACAATAACATTTGTGAAACCTTACAAACAAAGGCCACAAGGTTTGGGAAACCCAAAAGGGATTAATTATTTAACTAATGCATTAAACCATCTTGAATTACAAGTAAACATTAATATGTGTCTATGAGCAGCACAACAATTGTATAGGTGTATGTAATAGGTTTTTACTCTGACATGTGCAAACTTTCGTACATATGTGTACATTTGTACATTTGTTTGTAGGTAGGTATCTGGACAGTGACACAGCCTATGCAGTCTGAGTGGGTTGGGTTCAAGACAACATGAGGAAGAGACAAAGGCATGTAGGCAGACCTAGCATGGTGAGGCAGTTCAGTTCCAGTTGTTAAGCTTTCAGCAGGCATGTGGGTCGCACTGGCCTGGAAGCAGGATATACATTAACAGCAATTCCTTCAACCTCCAGAAAATAGTCTTGAACCTAACGTATTCCCATTTGCAGTAGAATTGAACTTTCTGGTTACCTTATGAAGGTAACCAGAAAGTTCAATTCTACTGCAAATGGGAACACATTAACATAGGTTCTTACATTAATTGTAATACAAAATTTGTTATTTATCTTATTACGTGCGCCCTATGCAGGATTCAATATGTTTGTTGTACCTCAACTGAACTCAAAGTGAGACTCCGTAGACATCTATCGAACATTCAGAAACCGCATTCTACAGGTATTTCCATGACATCTAAACATTTTGTGGAGGTGCATGGAGGTGATAAATCTGATTTTACGTTCTCATGTATAGAAAGAGTGTTTAGACCCATTAGGGTAGTTGACCATCGTAAAAAACTATTAAGCAGAGGAGCGTGGTGGATTTATCAGCTTGCCACACGTTCTCTGGGGGGGTTACAAGAGACATGATATAAAATATCAATATTAATAATAAAGAATAAAAACTTGTGTTTTTAAGATGGTTGTATTGTCTTTTTACTTGTAATACTGTTGAAAGCTTAAAGAGAACCTGTCACATAGATTATGCCCCCCTTGCTGAGGACAGCACAAGCTAGTGACAGACATGCTGTTTCCAGTGTTGTGTCCCTTATTCTGTAAGATGCTGTAGTTTTTAAGTATTTAATGCTCAAATCTGTAGTTTTCAGCCAGAAAAGAGTAATGAAAAGAGTCAGTTTTTTTCAAACCCCGCCCATCTAAGGCTGGCCCCGCCCACCTAACAACTAATTAATGTAGTATTTTGAATAGGTAGAAACACGTGAATAACTGCCAGGTGGGTGGTGCTAGCCTTTGGTAGGCGGAGTTAACAGCTGCTCATGAATAAGATTGGAGGAGTAAATGCTCTAAAACTACAGCACCTTACAGAATAAGGGACACAGTGTTGGAAACAGCAGGTCTTTCACTAGCTTGTGCTGCCCTCAGCAAGGGGTGCATGACCTATGTGACAGGTTCCCTTTAACCCCTTACCGCCGGAGCCAGTTTTAGCCTCTCTGACAGAGCCTCATTTTTTAAATCAATTTGTCACTTTATGTGAGAATAACTTTTTGACACTTTAACCTATCCATGTCATTCAGAGACTGTTTTCTCGTGACACATTGTGCTTTAAGATAGAAATTTTGGTCCAAAAAATGCTTGTTTATTTGTGAAAAATATCAAAGTATAGTGAAAAATATGAAACATTTACAAATTTCAAACTTCAAAAATGTCTGCGTGTAAGACAGTTATTCCACTCAAAATAGTTTATAACTAGCATCTACCATATGTCTACTGTAGGTTGGCATAATTTTTTTAAATGTCTTTTTGTTTAGTATTCAAAACAGCATTTAGGAAGTTTACTAACCCATTAGGTGTTTCACAGGAATTAAAGAAAAGTGGAGGTGAAATTTCAAATTGTCACTTTTTTTTTGCAGATTTTTAATTTTTATCCATTATTCACAAGAATATGTTAAATGTGACCAGCTAAATGCAACTTAATATTGATTCCCCAGATTCTGCTGTCTTCAGAGATATCCCATATGTGGGCCTAGTGCATGATTTGGCTCAACCACAAGCCCTAGAATAGGAGGAGCACCTACTGAACTCTGTTGTTTCATTTTCATTACGATTTTATTTAGGCACCCACCATTTCAGGTTTGCGGACACCCTAAGGCGCCAAAACGTATATTCCTTAAGGAATATATCCAGGCGTGTAGTGAGTATATCGACCCCACATGTGTTTCACAAATTTTTTTAGCATTAGGCTGTGAAAATGAAAAAATTTTTTTTCCAACAATCTGCAATTTTAGCTGAAAATGTTTAATTTTTACATAGAATCCTGAAAAAAATCACCCCAAATAGCGTTACGCAATTTCTTCCAAGTTCGGTAATACTCTATATGTGGGTGTAAACTGCTGTTTGGGCACATGTCAGGACATATAAGGGATGGAGTGTTATTTGGCTTTTGGAATGCAGATTTTGGTGGTGTCATGTCGCATTTGCAAAGTACCAGAGCAGGTGAAACCTTCCATAAGTCCCCCCATTTTGGATTCAACACTCTAGATCTCATCTAGGGTTGTACTGTGCATTTTGGGCACACAGATGTTCCATAGTTTTTTTTAGCATTGGGCCATAAAAAATGGGGGGGGGGAGGAGCATTTCCGCCATTGTTTTTTGGGCTTCAATTTTACAGTGTTCGCCGTGCAGTGTAAATGACGTGATAACTTTTCTATGGGGGTCGGTACAATTGCAATGATATGAATTTTATATAGTTTTTTATGTTTTATTAATTTTACACAATAGAAAAAGGTCTATAAAAATGTGCGTTTTTATGTTGTCCTATTCTGATAGCCATAACTTTTTAATTTTTCTGTATACGGAGCTGATTATGGGCTTGTTTCTTGTTGGATGACTTGTCGTTTTCATTGGTACCATTATGGGGTGCATATGACGCTTTGATCCTTTTTTATTAAGGTGAGGCATTTTGAACAAAATACAGCATTCCTGGTACTGTTTTTTATTTTTCACCGTGTGGTATAAATGACATGCTAGTTTTACTCAGCAGGTCGATACGATTACAGCGATACCCACTTTGTATATTTTTTTATTCAAAAAGGAAAACACGTTTTTTGCATCACCATAGTCTGAGAGCCATAACTTTTTTTTTCTGTGTACGGAGCTGTGTAGGGGCTTGTTTTTTGCGGGATGAGTTGATGTTTTTATTGGTATCATTTTTAGGGGGACAAGACTTTTTGATCACCTTTAAGACTGTTTTTTGGTGGGTAGGATGAAGAAAATACCGCATTCCTAGTAGTGTTTTTTATTTTTATCTTTAACAGCGCGGTCGATACGATTACAGCGATACCCAATTTATATTGTTTTTTTTATTTTGAAGCACTTTAAAAAAAAGTGTTTTATTGTGTAAAACAATATTTATGCATCGCTATCTTCTGAGAGCCATAACTTTTTTATTTTTCCGTATACAGAGCTGTGTAAGGAGGGTTTTTTTGCGGGATGAACTGATGTTTTAGTTGGTACAACTTTGGCATTTATATGAGTTTTTGATCGCTTTTTATTCCATTTTATATGCTGCTGGATGAACAAATATCGCAATTCTGTGACTGTTTTATTTTTTATGGTGTTCACCGTATGGGTTAATTAACATGACAGATTTATAGGGTGGGTCGTTACGCACGCGGCGATACCAAATATGGATACTTTATTCATTTTTTATCTTTTTTGGGGCGAATGGCGGTGTACGTGTTTTTTTAGTTTATTTTTTGTGTTTGTGTTTTACTTTTTTACTTTTTCACATTTTTTCACTTTTCCCCATAGGGGATTTGTAACAGCAATCGTCAGGTTGCTGTTACAATAGTAGCCCAGTACACAGCATTGCTGCTGTGTACTGGTGGCCATGGTGACTGCCAAACACCATGCCCACAATGCACTGTGGGCATGGTGATGTAACCAGACTACCTGGATGCCTTCAGAAAGCATCGAGGGAGTCAGGTAAGAGGATCAGTAGCGGCGCAGAGCGCCATTACTGCGCCGATCATAGGCAGGAGGAGCTCACTCCTCCTGCCTGCAGCTTCATTATTGCGACCATGACAGGTCGCTACAATGAAGCGTTAATCACCCGCGGCCAGAGCTTTCTATTTCAACTGGTACTGGAGACCGTTAATAAGTTAGAAAAATAAACAGGAAATAAATGAAAATCCTCAACTTGCTGAACAGCCGTGCTCTATAACTAAGGGAAAAAATAGCACATGTGTGTTGTTCCCTAAATAGGGGTCATTGTTCATGTTTACCATAAATGACCAAAGTGTCATGATCATTTGTGGGATGAAAGGGAAAAAAATCAAGTCCGTGGAATCCCCACCTCACAGTGAAGAATTGGTGCCAGACTTTACAGGATACCTTCAGATGTCTTACAAAGTCTGCACCTCAACAAGCTGTTTTGGCTGTAGAAGCTGGAACTACAAAATGTTAAGCAGGCGGTGCACATGTTATAGCTGATCAGTGTATATAAATCTATATGTGTGATATCTATCACTTCACTATGAAACATTGATATTCATCAGTTTTGTGTTTTATATGCACTTACATCAAATTATGACTAGAGATGGGCGAATTTCTCAAAAATTCGATTAGGTGACTTTGCCGAATTTCCGACAAAATTAGTTTCGGTCCAAATTGCTTTGGGACGAATTGCGTTAAAAACCAGCTATTTCCAGGCTGCATAGAGTCTGCAGGGCGCTGTAGAACATTGTGCCATGCTTAAATATGCAGAGGGAGCTTGGTTTGGTCTTCATACAATGTTGTGTTTTAGTATGACACGCATATGACTGCCGACGCTCTTAGAATCGCCTTATTATAAAATTCCCTGGGCACTTAAGAGGGGAAAACTGACCAAAAAACTCAAGCGGGAATGTAGCCTGAAAAAGCCATGGCACCGACAGCTGGCAAACAACAACCAGAGGACTCAAGTGGCAACATCAGTGACAGAGTGTGGAGGTGACAGCGCCAGCCACAGCAGCAAGAGGTCAGAGAGTGGCACAATGACATTCTGGAGGTGGCAAATACAGGAGTAGGCCACAGAGTGGTACAATGACAGAGTGTGTACGTCAGGGCAGCAGCCACAGCAGCAGCATGAGATCAGACAGTGGCACAATGACATTCTGGAGGTGGCAAAAACAGGAGTAGGCAAGAGTGTAGCACAATGACACAGTGTGGAGGTGACGGTAGGAGCAACAGCATGAGGTCAGAGAGTAGCACAATGACACAGTGTGTAGGTCACTGCAGCAGCAACAGCAGCATCATGAGGTCAGACAGTGGCACAATGACATTCCGAAGAAGGCAAAAACAGGAGTAGGCCACAGAGTGGCACAATAACACAGTGTGGAGGGCACAGCAGCAGCCACAGCAGCAGCATGAGGTCAGGCAGTGGCACAATGACATTCTGGAGGTGGCAAAACAGTAGTAGGCCACAGAGTGGCACAATGAAAGAGAGTGGAGGTGACGGCAGCAGCAGCATGAGGTCAGAGAGTGGCACAATGACACAGTGTGAAGGGCACGGCAGCAGCCACAGCAACAGCATGAGGTCAGGCAGTGGAACAATGACATTCTGGAGGTGGTAAAACAGTAGTAGGCTACAGAGTGGTACAATGACAGAAAGTGGAGGTGACGGCAGGAGCAACAGCATGAGGTCAGAAAGGCCACAGAGTGGCACAATGACACAGTGTGGAGGGCATGGCAGCAGCCACAGCAGCAGCATGAGGTCAGGCAGTGGCACAATGACATTCTGGAGGTGGCAAAACAGTAGTAGGCCACAGAGTGGCACAATGACAGAGAGTGGAGGTGACGGAAGCAGCAGCATGAGGTCAGAGAGTGGCACAATGTCACAGTGTGGACGGCATGGCAGAAGCCACAGCCGAAGCAAGAGGTCAGGAAGAGGCACAATGACCTTCTGGAGGTGGCAAAACAGTAGTAGGCCACAGAGTGGCACAATGACAGAGAGTGGGGTCACACACAGCAGCATGGGGGTCAACAGGGGCAAAATGAAAATTCCAAAAGAGGCCAAAACAGGAGTAGGCCACAGAGGGGCACAAGACACATTGGGGGAGGCAGGGCAGCGCCAAAAGCAGCACATGAGGTCAGGCAGTGGCCAATGACATTCGGGAGGTGGCAAAACAGAAATTAGGCCACAGAGTGGCACAATCACAGGGGTGGGGGTGACGGAGGAGCAAAAAGAAATGAGGTCAGAAAGGCCACAAGGGGCACAATGACCCCATTTGGGAGGGCACGGAAGCAGCCACAGCAGCAGCATAAAGGTAAAGCAGTGGCAAAAAATGACATTCGGAGTGGAAAACAGCAGTAGGCCAAACGGGAGTGGCACAATGAAAGAGGGGGATTTCACGGCAGCAGCACCCGGGGGGGTCAGACAGGGGCCCACAATGACTTCTGGAAGGGGCAAAAACGGAGGGGGCCACAGAGGGGCACAATGAAACAGTGTGGGGGGACAGGAGCACCCACAGCAGCAGCATGAGGTCGGGCAGGGGGAAACAATGACATTCGGAGGTGGCAAAACGGGAAAGGGCCCACAGAGGGGCACAATGACGGGGGTTTTGGGGTTACCGAATCGGGCAAAAACACAGCAGCACATGAGGTCAAGGGGTGGCAAAAAAGAAAACAGTGTGGTTTGTCAGGGAAACCACAGCAGCAGCAGCATGAGGCCCATATTTTTGGGCACAAGAAAGAGGTGGAGGGGGGGTGGCAATCCCAACCCGGGTAAAAAATGGGGGTAGGCAGATTAGAAACTGGGACTCCCCAGACCTAAATAAATAATATCAAATTTGGTTTTTTGTAATAACCAAAAATTCACATTTTAAAGAGAAATTAAACCCAATTAAAAAAAAACCCTTTACAAAGAAAATGCAAAAAAAATTGCCTATACAGAAAAAACACAAAAAAAAAAAAAACCCCGGGAAACTCAATCCCCCAAAGAATAACCCCACGGTCCCTGGGAGCCCGATAGATTACACAATAGTGCTAAACACCGGGGGTTGAAAAACCCCCCTTTTGGCGGGGGTAATCGCCCCAAAAGGAGCGGCCCCCCCAAAAGGGAGAGCACACCCCAAAGTTAGGAAAGAAAAAAAAAAAAACCCTAAAGGGGAAACCGAAAAGGGCATATTTCACATACTCTAAAAACTGAAAAATCCATAATCCAAACAATCTGGAGATAAATCCGTGATAAAAATAAAATCATTCTATTTTAAATTTTAAGAAAATACACACCCAATTATGTTTTTTTTTTTGTTTTAAACCCACCCCCACCTTTTCCCCCAAAAAATTTTATATAGGGTTCATGGGGGAAAAAAAGGGAACAATAGAAAAACAAGCCCAAACAACGGCGTTTGTAGGTTTAAGGAAAAAAAGATACTTAGCAATGGATGTTGGATGTCTAAAAGGGTTTATGGTGCCCCATTTGCCCAAAATTTCCCACCAGTTTTTTTAAATAGCCCGCCACGGGAAGTGACCCACAGGAGCCCAATTACTACGGGACCTACTCTAATAGTTCACTAATAGAAGATACCAGTAACAATAAGTTGAATAGTTCCCTCTCTTCCAAAACAATGTGTGTTCTAAAGAGACCCCGCCATCTCAAGAGAATGGCGTTCTAAAAAGGGACAGAACCGCCCAGGTAAGCAAATTAACACCACGCAAAAGACTCGTACACAATCCCGAATTACAAAAGGGGGAAAATAAAGTTCCGGGCCGCCCCATGCCTACCGCGGGCAAAAAAACCGGCAAAAATACAGCCCGGGACCAAATGTAAGTATCCCAAAATTTGCAACTATAGATAAATAATGCCCCTTCAAAAAAAGGGAAGGGTTTCCATGTACCCCACACCCTCCATATAACGGAGAAGATTTTCCCCACTGAAAATCCGAAAATGTTTATATATATTATTTTTTACATAAAGGACCCCCAAATTTAAGATATATCAAAATAAAAATGAAGGATTTTAAATGGGGAAGGGCCCCCCCAAAAAAAATGGAGGCCCCCAAAATAATTTAAATTTTTAAAAAATTTAAAAAAAAATTTTTTTTTAAAAAAAAAAAACCTTTTTAAAAAACCCCCCCGGGGAAAACCAAAAAAAAAAGGGCCTTAAACCCTTTTTTTTTTTTTGGGTTTAATTTTTAAAAATTTCCAAAATTCCCCCAAAAAAAAGAATTTTTTCCCTTTTTTTTTTTAATTTTTTTTTGGGGGGTTTTTTTGGGAAAAACCTTTTTTTGGTTTTTAAAAAAAATTTAAAATTTTTTTTTTTAAAAAAAAAAAAAAAAACCCCCCCCTTTTTCCCAAACCCCTTTTTGGGGGGGGGGTTTTTTTGGTTAATTTTTTTTTTTTAAAAAAATTTTTTTCCCCCCCTTTTTTTTTAAAAAAAAATTTTTAAAATTTTTTTTTTGGGGGGCCCTTTTAAAAATTTTCCCCCAAGGGTTTTAAAATTTTTTTTTTTAAGGGGATTAAAGGGCCCCCCCCTTTTTCCCCGGGAAGGAAAAAAGGGTTTTTTTTTTGGGGGTTTTTGTTTTTTTTGCCCTAAAGGGTTTTTTTTAAATTTTTTTTTTTTTTTTCCCCCCCAACCCTAAAATTTTTTTTCGGGTTTTTAAAATTTTTTTTTAAAAACCCCCCCTTTTAAAAGGAAAAAATTTTTTTAAAAAAAAAAAATTTTTAAAAATAAAGGGGGGGTTTTTTTTAAAATTTTAAAAAATTTTTTTAAAAGGGGGGCCCTTTTAAAAAAAATTTTTTTCATTTAAAAGGAAAAAAAAAAATTTTTTAAAAAATTTTAAAAAATTTTAAAACCCCTTTGGAACCCCCTTTTTTTCCCCCCCTTTTTTTTTTTTTGGGGGGGTTTTTTTTTTTAAAAAAAAAAAAATTTTCCCCTTTTAAAAAAAAAAAAAAAATTTTTTTAAACCGAAAAATTTCCCCCCAAAAAAAAAAATTTTTTTTTTTTAAAAATTTTGGGGGGAAAAAAAAAAAAAAATTTTGTAAATTTTTTAAAAAAAAAAAAATTTTAAAAAAAACCCCGGTTTTTTTCCCCCCCAAAAAAAAAAAAAAACCCCAAAGGTTTAAAAAATTTTTTTTTGGGGGGGAAACCCCCCCAAAAAAAAAAAAGGGGGTTTTTTAAAAACCCCCAAAAAAAAAAGGGGGGAAAACCTTTCCCCTTTAAAAAAAAAAAAAACCCCAAAAAAAAACCCCCCCCCCCCCGGGGCCCCCCCCCCCCGGCCCCTTTTTTTTAAAAAAAATATTTAATTTTAAAAAAAAAAAAAAAAAAAGGGGGGGTAAAAATTAATTTTTAAAATTTTTAAAAAAATTTTTTTAAGGGCAAATTTTTAAAAATTTTTTGGGGTTTTTTAAAATTTAAATTTTTGAAAAAAATTTTTTTTTTTTTTGGGTTTTTTTTTTGGAAATTTTTTTCCCCCCCCCCCCCAAAATTTTTTAAAAAGGGGGGAAAAAATTTTTTTTTTTAAAAAAAAAAAAAATTTTTTCCCCCCCAAAAAAAAAATTTTAAAATTTCCCCCCAAAGGGGGGTTTTTAAAAAAAAAATTGGAAAAAAATTTTTTTCCCGGAAAGGTTTTTAAAAAAAAAACCCCCCAAAAAAACCCCCCAAAAAAAATTTTTTGGGGGGGGTATTTTTTTTGCCCTTTTAAAAAGGGGTTTTTTTTTTGTGGTTTAAAAAAAAAACCCCCCTTCCCTTTAAAAATTTTTTAAAAAAAATTTTGGGGGTTTTTTTTTAAAAAAAAAAAAAAATTAAACCCCTTTCCAAAAAAAAAATTTAAAACCCCCCTTTAAAATTTTTTTAAACCCCCCTTTAAAAGGGAAAAATTTTTTTAAAAAAAAAAAATTTTTTTTTTTAGGGAAAAATTTTTTTTTCCTCCTCATCCTCAAACCTCGTCCCCCTTTTCCTCAGTGGCTCCTTCTTTTTTGGAGCAAGTGGAAGCACCCCCAGAGGAGGCAACGAGTATAGCCAAAAGTGTAGCAAAAGCCAAGAAAATCAAATAATTAATTTGTCTCACAGGCCAATTAGCCAGGAGGAACATAATATCCTCTCTAAGTGTCTATATTTTGTGCCAACCACTAGATTCAAGGAATTTACGTGGATTAAAGATCTGAATCTATTTGTTAGAAAATTAAAATGGCATAAATTTTATAGAAATGTGGACCATAATAAATGTGAAGAATTTGGCATTTCAGAGGAGGATTTACCAGGGATGAGAATTTTGGATGAGTTAGTGGAGGAGAATGAAGTGGGCATGAGGGGTATTGGTTATACCACATTAAAAAAGAAGAGTACCCGTTTCCCCCCACCACAGGTGACACCTGAAATTGATATTTTTCTCAAACTAGTCACACAAGAGCTGGAAGGGCTAGCAGCCAAAAAACAACGTCGTGATAGATTTAATAACAACTTTTCACGGAATGAGATGCAAGCTCTCTTATCCTTAGAGTCAGATTCCAATCTAATAATTAAGCCCTCCGATAAGGGGGGCAATATAGTTATTTTGGACCATGAGAAATATAATAAGATGTGTTTAAAAATTCTCAGTGATCGCTCTAACTATGCAATACTGCCAGGTGAGCCTACTGAGATATTTCTGAGGAGATTAGAAAATATTGTGATTGAGGGGGTTGAGATGGGAATAATATCAAAGGAGGAATCACAATTTCTATTACCAAAAAAACCCAAAATAGCGACCTTCTATGCACTTCCTAAAATTCATAAGGGGCTAACCCCCCTTAAAGGACGCCCAATAGTGTCCGGAATTGACTCTCTCACACAGAACATCGGAATCTACTTAGATGAAAAATTGAGGGAATCTGTGGTCTCCCTGCCCTCTTATTTGAGGGATACCTCTGATTTACTTAGAAAACTAGAAGGAATCTCGGTGGACACTGATGTCAAGTTAGTCTCGGTGGATGTAGAGGCTCTCTACAGTAGTATCCCCCATTTTTGGGGTTTGATGGTAGTGGAATTATTTTTACACACTAGGAGTAACAGGCATGCCAACCACAATACACTCGTACTCAAACTATTGGAGTTTGTACTCGCCCACAACTTCTTTTTGTATGGGCCCAGGGTCTACCACCAGCTCAGGGGCACGGCTATGGGGAGCCCTTGCGCTCCCTCGTATGCTAATCTGTTCCTGGGCTGGTGGGAAAAGACCCTGGTGTTCAGTGAGGCTTTGGAGATCTATACCTCATGTATTTTGTTGTGGGTGAGATACATTGACGATGTGTTTGTTTTGTGGCAAGGCACTGAGGCCCACTTCCATTCATTCATGGAAACCCTTAACATTAATGAAATTGGGCTCAGTTTTACCTCGGAAATACAAGAGAGAGAAATCTCATTTTTGGATGTTAAAATATGGAAGGATGAAAGAGGTAGCCCCACAGACAATACCTTCAAAAACCTACATCAACTAATAACCTCCTAAAGGGGAGAGCCACCATCCACCGAGCCTCAAACAGGTATCCCTAAGGAAAATTTTGAGAATGAGGGTAATTGTTCAAATAAATGAGTTCTATGCACAACTAATGACAAAAGGAGCGTTTTTTGTAGGGGTTTACCCTTGCCGATTTTGAAAACGCTTTTAAACATCCTTAGAAAAAGACAAAACCCTCTCTATTTTAATCCTAAAAAAATAAGAAAAAAAAGACCAACAGGAGATATCGGGACATAGAAAATTGTACAAGGAGGATAAGATCCGAAAAAATATGGGATTTTACGAGCTAACGGGGGATTGCAAGAAGTATTTTTCAACAACCCCTTGTTACGTACCGAAAGGAGGTCCTTGTATGACAGTTAATCCAGTCACAAACAATCCCCCATCTGACCCCATTTTTGGTTAAACGTAAACCTTGGAAGTATAGTTGGGATGTGTGTCATCCCCTTCATTCAAAAAACAAAGGAATTTGTATGCAACACGGGAAAAACTTTCCAAATTAAGACTTCTTTAATTTGTATCCAAAGGGGTAGTCTATCATGCACTTGCTTGTGTAAAAAGCATACAGGGAAAACATTAGATGTATTAAACAAAAAGGTTAACACTTAGGGGATTTAGACACCGAGAAAACCCCCATTGGCCCTCATGTTGGGAAACCTGAAAGGAATTATACTTGTTTATCCTTTTTCTGCATTGAAAAAAATTTAGATTACCTCTAAAAAGGCGAAAATAGACAGACTTTTTCTTTTAAAGAAAAGAATGGGCTATACTCAAACAACAAAACCAAGTGGCCTTTTAAAGAATCTGATTTTGGCTTCTTTTGTTTTTTGATGCATCAAGGATCAGTTGTCCTATATGCACATGGGACTTTTAAAGTTGTTTATGTTTTATCTAAACTAATAAATTTTATTCTTTGTTTGGAAGGTGTGCTTTGGGGAATTTTACCCTTTTGGTTTATAGAACAAATAGTCTAACCCAAAGTTTTGCTATTTTCAATTTACATTTTCCCAAATTCTAATAATATGTGATTGCCTCATTTTGTAGTGTTGGTGCCGCTCTACCCCATTTAAAACCTTTTATTTTTACTGTTAAAAATCTTATTTGGGGGTCTCTTTTTGTGATAATAAACTATAAACATTCTCGGTCTTTCAGGGGGGGTTTCTCCCTTATTGGACGCCTGGGGGATACAGGACCATCTTTTAAGAAGGGGCTTTATTTTCTATATTTGCAATGATTTTGTATACTTACAATTTTGGGCCGGTCTGGATTTTCCCGGTTTTTCTCCCCGGTACCCATGCGCGGGGCCCGG
This sequence comes from Phyllomedusa bahiana, assembly GCA_025379985.1. Taxonomy (NCBI): domain Eukaryota; kingdom Metazoa; phylum Chordata; class Amphibia; order Anura; family Hylidae; genus Phyllomedusa; species Phyllomedusa bahiana. Next base: position 24,111 of record JAODAL010031468.1, read on the forward strand.
AAAAGGATTCCCCTTCAGATTTTTGGGGTTGTGTACGAGTCTTTGCGCATGCGTGTTAGTTCCGCTACCCTGGGGGGTTTTTGTCGATTAGACATCGCCGTAAACCCCCTTAGATGGGGGGTCTCTTTTATGAAAACACATTGTTTTGGGAAAAGAGGTAACATTCAACTTATTGTTACTGTACCTTATTTTGCAAAATATTAGGGTTGGGATCCAGTATAATTGGGCTCCCCGTGAGGTCACTTCCTGTCTCATTTAAATAACAGAGTGGGAATTCTACAAATGGCGCACCATCACCTTTGAGACATCCAACATACCATTGCTAATATCTTTTGCCTTTTACCCCTACAAACGCCGTTTAATGTTTGTTTATCTTTTTGTTCTTTTTTACCCTGATGAACCCTATATAACTTTTTGGGGGGAAACCGTCGGTTTGAACAATCAAAATAACATATTCCCTGGTATTCTCAAAGATAAGAAGAATGATTTTATATTTATCACGGCTTTATCTCCAAATTGGTTTGGATTAGGTTTATCATATTAGAGTAGGGTTACTATAGTTTTTTCGGTACCCATTTGGGAAATTTTTTTGGATTACTGTCCCCCTAACTTTGGGTTTTCTCTCATTGGGTTGGGCCGCTCCTTTTGGGGCTTTACCCCGCCAAAGGGGGGTTTTTTTCACCCCGGGTGTAAAGCACATTTTTTAATCTATCAAAGGCCCCCGGGGGAAACCGGGCTTTTTCGAAAAATTGATTTTACGGTTTTTTTTGTTTTGGGGTTTTTTTTTTTGGCTGAAAAGGCATTTTAATGAAAATTTAAAAAAAACTGGCACAGATTTGGGGCCCAATCAAAATTAGGGCAAAACGGGGAATTTTTAAACCCCAAACCCTCATTTCCACAGTTTGGTGAGGCATCATGGCTGTTTTTCTAAACCCCAAAGGGCAACGGGGGTGGGGAAAATTTCCTGGCCATCCACCCGATTAAACCTTTGACAAAGGGTCATCTTTTTTCCACATTTCCCTTTGGACAAGCGGGTTCCCTTTGGGGTAACGAGGGGCCCCCCCGCACAAACACCCACTCTGATCCCACACTACGGCCGGGCGGGACAGCTTCTCCACGGGCAAATTTTCCGCAAGTTTGGGCCAACACACCCCATTTTGTTTTGCCCATTTGTCCATGGATCTTCTAATTTGGGGGGCAATTTTCGTCCAGGTAGGCCACCACCTTTTTTGGTTCAAGGCCCTTCCCATTTCCTGCTGCGGGCTGCTGCTGGAGACTGCCCTCCTCACTAGGGGTTTAAGAAGTTTTCATCATGACTGCAGACTTGGGGTTGCTGCGGAGGGAGCGGGGAGGGCCCCCTACCCCCCACCTTCCCCTTTAGCAGCCGTCAGTAAAATTTGGAATCTAAAATTTCCCCTTTGGTCAAACCTGTCAAGTGGGGACATGCTGAAACATACACCCGGCCAACTGACTACGGAGGATTTCCCTATAGTTTTTTGAATTTTCCTCCCCTCGGGCACGGGGAAAAAAGGGCCCCCCCTTTTTGGGGGACCGTAGAAAAGGCCCAACGGGGTGAGACCCAAAAAGTAAATCCCTCTCCGATGCAAACTATTGGGCCTTTTTCCACAAAGCCAGGAAAATCAGAAAAGGCGGGCGAGTCATCTGCACAAGTAAACCCGGGGGGCCCCCCTGCCCCCCATCTCCACTGTATACTGCCAAGGTGCTTGCTCTTTTTGCCTTTTCTTCCTTTTCTCCATCTACCTTCTCCAGCTGCTCCGGGTCCCCTCCCTTGCACCTGGGTAGAAAATCCACTATTTCAACCCCGACAAGCTTCTCTCCAAAAGGGGCCCCCTCCTCCTCCATTTTTCAGTCCCCACCGGACTCCTTTGGGGGCGAGATGTAGTTTTCCAAAACCCCTCCCCAGTCCCCCCTGCCCAAACAATTTTTTTAACATCTGTTTTCCCGGACATGAAACCGTGGAAGGACTTTTTCATCCCGTAGTCCGCACTGACAAATAAATTTGCCTCTTTGCTTGGGGCCCCAGCAAATGGCAGGGGGTTTTAGCATTAGCCCGGGCCCCTGGTAAAATTTAAAATTTTTACAGGGGAAATCCCGTCCCCCCTGGGTCATTTAAAAAATCTTTTAAGGCCTTTTTCTTTCCCTACATCCCGTCCCAAAAAAGAGCTGGAATTCCAACGGGGGGAAACATTTACCCCTAAACGAGTGTTGGTTTGGGGGGGCCGTTCCCCCCCGGGCCCCTGCAACTCGAGGGGGGTTTTCCTAGCTTTTTTTGGAATGGGTTTAAGTCTTTCAGAGGTTTTCCCGGCCATTTTTTAGAATCCTTCTGAAAAACGGTGGAAGACTTCAAAAAACCCTTTTTACAACCAGATTGAACACATTCTCCATGCAGGGCCCCTGGCCATCCCCCCCTCGGGGCAGCGCGGAACACCTTTGGGGGTTTCCCCCCATTTTCCGTCCCCCATTATTCCGATTTTGCAGTTGGCACGGGGAAAGCCAAAACATCGATTTCCTTTTTGCATGACGCGGAGCAGTTCCTCCCCTTGTTTACTTGGGTTTGCCAGGCAAGCCCAGGTGAACTCGTGACACCGCTGTGCCCTACACATGTGGTAAAGGGTGGACAGTAGTTTTTGGGGGCTGAAAAATGGGGGTGGTGGTGGGGAGGAGGGGAGCGGACATGGGGCAGGAGCCACATTTTCAACGGGGGGAGAAACGGCCTCCTGTCCAATTTTTTGGTGTGCCTGGGCAGAAGCACAAATTTACCCAGGGGGCCCTAAAGGGCTGTAATGGGCCCTGACCAAAATTAAAATCCCCCAGACGTCCCCTTTTCTTTCCGTGGGACCTTTGGAAAAAAAACCGGGTAAGCCAAGGGCTGGCCTCCCTTTTGTTTTTCATTTTTTTGAATGCTGGTACTGCCTTTTTGGAAAAAAAATTTCCATGGAAACTCTTTTCTTGGGGTCGGGACAAGCCCTTATTTTTCTGAACGGGGCAGATCCACCATTTTTGGGAAAAGGGGGGACTGCTTTCCAACAACTTGGGCAGGAGCACGGTCACTTCTGCACCCTTTGGATTTTTTGGACGCATACGGTTTTTCTAAATTTCAATCCGGGGCCCCGCTGAACAAAATCTGGGACCAAGAGTTTGCGAGGGCAGGCATCGGAACCGGGGGGTGGGTGGCCAAAGAAAACACTCCCTTTTGCAGAGGGGGTTTTGGGGCCTTTTTACTGGTGCAATGGGGAAGCGTGCCACTGGCCGCTGCTTTCTGCTGTTTTCTGTGGGGGCAGTTGGGCCACCACTCTGACCACCGTTTCTCCCAAGCCATCAAAATGGGGGACGCTTTCATCTTTGACGCAGGGCCCGGGGGTCCCCCAAAGTTAACTCCCTGCCCCCGCTTTAAATTTCTGCCCACCAAATTTTACAAATTTCCCCTATTCGGCTCCCCTGGGGTCTTTGCAAAGAACTGCCACACGCCAATATTTGGGTTTTACCCCCCAATGCTCGCACGAGTGACTACTAAACCCCCCCCCTGCTTTTGCTGAAACCCCTTTTCTGCTACTTTCCCTTTGGGCCTGCAAGCAGGTTTTTTTTCCCCGTGGGCCCCTTGGCTCCCGACCTCACACGCTTTCTACCCGCTGCCTCACGGCCACACAACCCACTTGGCCCCTGCGCCGCTGCCTGACGCGCAAGCCCCGACGCCCCTTTCCTGACGAAATGAACCCTTCTTCAAACCCGGCCCCCCCAAGTGCGGTCCCGGGTACAAACTTTATCGTTTGTTTTCATCCACTGTGTCCTCATCACGGGCTTTGGGAATGCAGAGGCTGAACCCCTCACAACCCTGACCTCCCTTTCCCCCTCTCCACATCTATTTCTTTGCCGCCTACTGAAAAACAGGGGAAAAATTTTCCCCATTTCTTCCCCCTGCCAAGAATGGTTTACTGCCTGCCAAAAAATTTTTTTAAAACCTTCGCATATATTTGGGGCCCGACCCAGACCCCATAGTAAATTCCCCTGGTTTTTTTGGGAAAACCCAATGGGAAAAGGGGGGCGGGTTTTTAGGCAGGTGAGGGCCGTGACCCACTCCCGGGGCCCTGCCAACTAAGGGTTTTGGTCTGACATTCCCCCCACTCTTGGGTGGGTTTGTCAAAAGTCATCTGGAGGAAGTGGATACCTAGTTTAACCCAAACAAGAAAACCCTTGGGGGTTTCCGAACAACACAAAGGGCCCTAATGACACACAGTTGGGGGCCTCCCCCGAGTGACCCCTGCTGCGACTCCCCCAATTTTGTGCCACCGGACCTTCCCCAAAATGGTTTTTTGCCACTTTCCCCCTCGCAGGGGAAGACCCGCCCCCCGCCTTTTTCTGTCTGACATAATGTTTGGGTTTTAAAATGTACGACCCTGTTTGATAAAGATATCTGTAAATGAAAAAATACACACCCTATTTTTTACCTCCAAATTTAACCCAGTTAAAAAGCCTTGGGGAAAACCCCCAAAAATATAAATTCGCTCCCAAAAAGGGGAGGGAAAAAATTTTCATTATGGCCCTTTTAAAAAAACCCGTGTAATTTTAAAATGAATTTTAAAAAAACACAAACGCTTAATTTAAACCTTCGGAAAAGAATTATCACAAACAAAATTTCTTTTTCGGGGTTTAAAAAGGTACGTTTCTTTTTCAAGTACAAATGCAAAAATAATTTTAAACCCCTTGGGGTAAACGCCAAAAAAATATGCTGCCAACAATTTCCACTTTGTAGCGTGTTAAAAAAGCTGATTTTACGGACAAAAAAACAAAAATCTCGGAATTAAACCTTCGGATATGAAATTTTTCTTTCAGGCAAAAAATCTTCTTTGGGGGGTGAAAAAGAACTTTTTTTAAATAAAAACCCAAAATGCAAAAAAAACTTGGGTAAAACCCTTGGGGAAAAATTTCGCCCAAAAAAATGAGCAAACCAAAAATTAAGTGCTATATTCAATGTGCTCAAGAACTGAGAAGTAGCATTAAAAATTTTTTTTTCAGCTGGGATTTGGGAAAACACTGGGGCTTTTATTTCCCCAAAACCCCAAAAAAATCAAATTAGGGAAAAAAAAGAAAGGGGATCCCCTGGGGAAAAACTTTGACACCCCCGAAAAAATTTCCCGTATAAAAGGGGATTCATTAGTATTAATAACATAACACAGCCCGGGCAGCAGGGGCAGCTTCCCTATACAATGAGAGGAGTGTGAGAGCGAGCAAAGTTGGGGGTTTACGTCACAGAATTTCCCCCCGGGCTTTTATTGGCTTTTATCTCGGGACATGTCATGTAGGCTACGCCTTTCTTCCCCCCCCCAAGTTCTCTGCCCCAGTAACCCCTGTGGGTCGCGAAGGGCCCTTTTTTTCAATTTAAAAACCCCGCTTTTGTTCCCCGAAAACCCCCAAAAAACCCCACTTTTTTTCAAATCGAAGTTTTATTGAAATTTGAAATTTAATCCCCTTTTTGTTTGAACAATTCGCCCTCTCTAATAGACTTTGAGAAGAGAGAGAGGATCAGTTCATAGAGAAGCAAATATATCACCTTCAGTTATTCCCCCTCCTCCTCCTCCTCCCCACACACACACACCAAGCTGTAATTTCCGGTGAGATATAGTCTTTTTAGAGGATATTATTTCTTTGTATCCTCAATGTAAGACAACACCTGCAAACATGCCCAGCACAGGTCTCCTCTGTCTACTTTTATCAGCTTTAATATGTAAGTAGTGATTATCAGGGGTCAGTCTGTCCTATTGTATAGAATGAATTGAATGATTTAATACTTATATCATATTTGATACAATTTATTATATGAAAACTGTTTTATTTCAATATGTTTTTGGTGCTTATTTCTATCTACAAATAATTTTGTTTTTTCAGATTGTACTTTAGGTCAGACTGTTACTCAGTTGCCCCAAAATGTATTAATCAGTGAAGGAAGAGAAGTCACACTGGACTGTAGCTATGATCAGACAGCTACTAATATGTTTTGGTACATACAGAAGCCAGGTCATACTATTGGACTATTGCTCAGTGATTATACTAAAAACTCAGATCTGGAAGAAGAATACAAGCGCCGACTGTTTCCTTTCTCTGACAAGACAAACAAAAGGTTCCCTCTGAATATCACCAACATACGGATGTCTGACACTGGGACATATTACTGTGTGTTCAGTGCCACACTGTACTAAGAACATGAGCAGGATGTACAATAACCTGCAGTATCTGCCGTTTGACTACATACTCATCATCACTGTGGCAGTATGCAGGGTTTATAGCTATCGTGTCTGTAACTTCAAATCTGTTAACCTTTCTATCATACATTCATTCACTTTGGTAATTGTCCTAATTGTGAGACACTTTCTGAAACACGGCCCCTAGAAAAACTGTTACTTCTTGTGCTGGAAATGATAAAGAAGAATTCAGCATAGCCAGGTATAAACTAAATATGAACTTTGCTGTAGGAAAGTACGGAAATAATATGATTCCACATCTAAACATCCAATAGATTCCATCCTGACAAGTGTACTACACTTTGATAAAATGATCATCATCGTTTTGCAACAGATTTTTTATACAAATTGGGGCTTTGGTTTTTCTGCATAGCATGAACTTTATTACTATCTCTTCAAGCTAGTGGTGTGTCATTAGCAAAATATTCATCATCTGGGCTTATTTTCTGTTTGTGGATCTGGAACATGTATGATCTAAATAATAAATATATCAAAACTTTAATGCTCATAAACTGCTGTACCTTCCGCTCTGTTGTCATCTCCTCTCTCATTTTCCCTCAACTTCTTATCTTACTAATATCAGGGGTTCCCAAACTCCAGTTCTCACGCCCCACCAACAGGTCATGTTTTCAGGATATCCCACAGAATGCACTGACAATAATTACATCACCTGTGCAGCATAATTAAACCACTTGTGCACTGCTAAGGAAAGCCAGAAAACATGACCTGTTGGTGGGGCGTGAGGACCGGCGTTTAGGAACCCCTGCTAATATGATTACCTTGACATTTCATTGGTTCTAAACAATGTATCAATGATTAATGATTATTTTCTATGAAAAAAATGTATAATTCTGCCATCTGTAACCCAACACTATAATTATTTTTCATTTATGCATATTATGATGCTTGCTTCCTTCATGGATTTATTATTTTTCTGGTCTAGTTCTGTTACCTACTTTGTTGTTAATAATAAAAATAATGACAAAAATAATAAACTATATCATCCTTGGACCCTAGACTCATAGACATTAACAGCGCAAGTAAGGGGCGGGGGTGCACCCGTATTCTGGGGTCCTTTTAGCCCAAAAACGGTCAACCTGTTTTCCCAGATCTATAATCACCACTCCAAAAATTTGGGGGCATTTTTGGGCGACCGCAGACTTTGTAATTCCAAAAACGAGGGTGTTGCACCGCAATAGTATGGTTCTACACATTTATAACGGGGGGACGGCAAATCATTTAGAACAGGCACACCAAGTTAATAGTGGTCTACCTGAGCCAGAGTTGTCATTTTTAACTAGACACGCATAATGTATCCACATAGAACGTTTAAATTCTGGCGCATTCTGCAATACTAATGTGCATGATAAAATTGACAGCTTTTCGCCAAATTTCATACATGTTGTCCCAAAATTTTACATTTATTTAAATTACCTAAATTTTAAAACAACTTTTCATTATCCAATAGACAACAAAGTGAAAAACTTTAGAATGTATCCTATTACAGAAAAATACTTCTTTTTCTACTTATCAGACTCCTTTCCTCCACTCCAGCTTCCTTATTTGCTTATTCATTCAGAAAGCTCTAATGGAACCTGTAGCGCTAAGAGGATAAAAACTTTGGGCGCATGTTTTAAACTTGCGCCACGGGACATTTCACTTTTTTTAAAATTTGGTACAATCAACACATAGCGACAACAGAACGGGCTGCGCCAATATCTGGCGTTTTTACACCCCATATAAGGCCACCCCGTTCAAACTTTTTTTAAATCTCCCGCACGCCAACTGGGTGCATTACATAGCGCCTGCACGTTTTGTAATGGGGGGATGCTGGTAGACAAACCCTTAGCGAAGCTACAATTTAACTTCGCATGCTTTCTGGGCGCATTACAGGGGAAAAAGGAAAAACCACTTTTCAAAGGGGTAACCGATCCAGAAATGTCCCCCGAGGGCGGAATCCCTGTTTTATCCCCCCGCTGATAGTGGGCCAAAATAAGGCACATTCCATGCCTTTTTTTATGCGAATTAAATTTCATGCATGTTGCCCTATGTATGAAAGACACTGGTGCATAGAGTGTTATGCTCTTAAATTTGCCTCAGCCACAAACTTTGGCGCATTTCTAGCGCATTCAAAAGTGTTGTGTCTGTTGCAGAATGTGCCAAGTTTTGCCTTTTATTGATCAAAAAATGCTTAAGCTGCCCACACTTTCAAAACGTGATTTTATTGGGGGGGATTATGCTATTTTACCCCAATAGAGCAAATCCAGGGTCCACCGGGGCAACCGACCCCTTATCCAGAGGGGAAAAAAATATGTGAACCGAGAACTCAAAGTTTTTTTTATTTTTATCGATACATAAATGCTTCTTTTGGGGTTCCCTTTAAAGTTTGCCCTTTTGCGTTGTGGCCGCTGGTAGGGTGTATTGAGAGGGATAGAGTGCCTTGTAGTTATGAAAAGTTATACAGGTTCCCTAATTACAAATTTTCAATAGCAAATTCCTTTTCCCGGGAAAATTGCTGTTGAGTGTAGTTTTACAAAGTCCCCCAAACCGACCAAACCAAATATCAAACACTTTTTGGGGGGACATGTATGACGTATTTGCCCGTTTTTAGGCTAATGCACCTCACCAGCCGACTCCACTGTCGTCGCAGGGATGCGCTGTTAGCCAAACCTTTGCCCCCTTTTGTATGCCCTAACAGAAGGGGCTCAGTGGGCCCTGTGGGCGTTCTGGGGGGCGCCCCGATTCGAAAACCCGACGCTGTATGAAGCGGTCGGCAAAATGAGGCACTTATTGTAATGGGCTATACAATACATTACAACATCAATAATAAAAAAGAGTTGTCTATAAAATGAATGAATAAGAAAGAATAATAAAGAGAAATATCAAAGTTGTATAAAATCGATTTCAATGTATAGAAAAATTTGATCATTTAAAATTAAAGCAAATATATATAAGATCTCAAAAGAAATAAATATCAGCTAGAAAAGGTCTTAAAAAAGGGAGAAAATTAAACTAATTTTACATTAAATAAGCCAATGCAGATGTTGTACTGATATAAATTTTTGTCCTTTTTTTAATAAAAAAATTCAGATGTATTTTTTCTTTTTTCAACTTTTATTCTATTTAGTATCTACAGCAAGAGCCAGCACAATGTAGCGGCCGGCGCACGCTCCGGACCGCGGGCCGCAGGCGCATCCGTGCCCTCTCTCCGGGATCCCTGCCCTGGACTGGTGGTGCTGCTGGCCGCGGGGCGGACCGCGGGCACGCTCACTCCGGTCACTCACCTGACATCGTTCCTGCTCTGTCGGCGTCCCCTGCTGGCCGTGGCGCGCGTGCCCGCTCTCTAGCTCGCGCGTGCGCTCCTCCTTTCTGCATATAAAGGGCCAGCGTGCCGATAATTGGCTGCTTGCCAGGTGCTGTTCCTATTTATTGGTGACGTCAGCGGGACATCCTTTGCTGGACCTATGTTGCCCCCAGCCATAGAGAAAGCGTTCCAAAAGTATATTCTCGCCTTACCGTGTACCAGACCCCTTGCTACATTTCTCCACTCCGAACCTCTGCCGCCTGCCCTGATCTTCCTGCCTGTATACGACCACGAACCATTGCCGCCTGCCCTGACCTTACGGCCTGCCCACGACTACGATTCCTGGACTACGATTCTGTACCACGCTGCACCTCGGCTGCCAAACCAAAGCAAGTCACGTCAAGGGGGACAACCGGGTAGCCTCACCCGCACAACCCATCCGTTTTGCGGGGCCTGGTAAAAACCCGGGGGGCTCTTAGATTCCGTTCCCTGCGTGGCTTAACTAACCGCTTGCGGTGGTCCACGATCCCCACCCACCGTTCACACAGCACGGGTCTTGCTGGACGTGCCTCCAAGCTGATATTTCTTTCTTCTGAGATCTTCTATATATTTGCTTTAATTTTAAATGTTAAACTTTTTCTATACATTGAAATTGATTATCTACAACTTTGATATTTCTCTTTATTTATTTTAAAGACAACTCTTTTTGTATTTACTAACGCTTAATATTTTTTTGCTGATTTCTACCTGTCTAGAAACTTAATAAATGTAGGCGCTTCCCTTATGCGCCTAAGTTCCTCAATGAACTGGCGAGGCGCAGGGAACTTTACACCGCATGTATGAGCGCACTTCGGGCGCCAACATAAATCAGGCGCAGCTTTCACGGAAAGAACCATGATAATGGGCCGCTCCACGCGCCGAGCTTTCATATATGTCGCCCATTATGTGTAAAACATTGTTTTAATGAGGGCATGCAGTTGACTGGAAAGTCGAAACGCCTCTCTACAGTACAGGGTGGTGCAATGTTCTATACGCTTCTTTGGGAACAAGGTAAAGGGCGTCTCATGTTTTTGTTGGTAACATAGTTATAACGGTGCATGACTCAAAAAGCTCCTGTCCTCAAATTAGAAAGTGACTTCTGACTGTTATATGTAAGTACTATCTTTATTTGTATTAGTTATACAGTTCATTTTTTTCTTGTTTTATATTATGTTGGGGTAACATAATCGCACCTCAGAACCAGTTACCAATTTTCATTACAGTTATGGTTTGAGCACAAAATGGTTTCAATATAAAATGGTCATTCCAGAACCAATTAATTGTGTTAAGACCATTGTACTTACTCATCCCAGTGAGCAGTCTATATGAACAGCAAAGGATTCCCCTGCTCCATCAGGTCACCAGGATTCCCAGTGAGCCTTAGAGACATAGAGTAGCCTCAGGACTGTCTGCATAGGGCCTGCTGTCAGGGCACATCTGTGTAAGAGCCTGACAGCATCCTGTTTTAGGCTGCATCCACAAAGCAGTATGCAAATATCAGACGGATTCTGATGAAAGAATCCAGCCGGTATTTTGTCATCTCGTACGTAGTTTTGGGGGACTTTTCTGTCCGCGGTTTGTGGATTCCCCATTCCCTTCAACAGCCAGTTCATGTTCAGCCCAAAAACCAGGCAGAAGAATAAACATGTTCTAAGGTTTTCAGACCGCCGGCGGTGTAAAAAAACGTCCGGCATAAAATTTTCTTTTAAAGTCTATGAAGATGTTTGACAGATGGTTTTGAAATCCGAAAACCGTCTGTAAATCCGACTAAAAATCCTGCCGTGGGGACAAACCCTTATGCTGACACAGAGTGTAATCTATTAACTGTAACGGGTATGGTGGATTCGCTGGACCACCGCTAGCGTTGGTAAAAGCCACGTCAGGGAACGGAGTCTAAGTAGCCTTCCGGTTTTTCACCAGAGCCCGCCGCAAAGCGGGATGGACTCTGCTGGCGTGAGGCTACCAAGTCGTTACCCCTGACGTGATTTGCTAGCGAAGCGGCCGGGGTAGTGCCGTGGTACAGAGTCCGTAATCCGAAGGCGTAGTCGGGGACATGCAGAAGTCCAGGGCAGGCGGCAGAGGTTCGTGGTCAGAGACAGGACAGACGTCGGGCGGCAACAGGCAAGGTCCAGGAACGTAGCAAACGGACTGTACACGGGCGATCAAACAGACCTCAATACACTCAAACTAACTGGACGCACACCAACGAACTGGCCAAGGTGTGTTTGGGGGCGTGTACCTTAAATAGGACCACGCCAGAAATAACCAATTAACTGGGTCGCTGGCCCTTTAAATCCCGACCAACCGAGCCGCTCGCGCCTAGGGACACGGGCACGCGCGCGGCGGCCGAACAGACAGGGTAGTGTTTCACCGGAGCATGGCTGGTAATGCCGGCGCCCGGGCAGCAGGGATATGTGCGCGGGCAGCCGCGGCAACCCCGCCGCCGAGAGACCCGGTCAACCAGGGTAGATCGGGCGCGGGCAGCCGCGGCACCCGCCGCCAGAGCCCTTGATACAGAGGGAGACCGCGGGGCGCCAGCGTTGCCGCGGCTCCCCATGACAGTACCCCCCCCCCCTTAGTCTCTCCCCTCTTTTTTGAGGAAACCTAGCAAGGAGTCAGAGGACAGTGTTGGCCTCATGTTCCGCATGTACGCTCCTCAGACCCCTAACCCCTTTCCAGTCGATAAGGAAGAACCGCTTCCCCCTCACTGTCTTCTCCGCCAGGACCTCCTTGACCTTCAAAGATGTTATTCAGAAATCGGCCACAGGAGAAGTCGAGACAGATCTACGGGAGAAGCATTCAGCACGCACGCCACAGGTTTGAGGAGCGAGACAAGGAAGGAGTTCGGGATACGCAGAGTGGGAGGCAAGACGAGCATGTAGGACACCGGATTTTAACTGCCGAAGTACCACAAAAGGGACCAAATACTTGGCCCCCACTTGTAGCTTCACTTTGAAGCGAATGTACTTGGCAGATAGCCAAACCCGTCACCCGGCTTAAATATGGGCGCCGGTCTCCGTACCTGTCAGCCTTGGCTTTGATACGAGAGGAGGGCCCGTAGAAGGTCCTGACGTTGACCTGCTAGACTTTGAATGTTCACCGTACATGGGCATCCACGGCGGGAACGTAAAAATAGGGGGGGGGGGGGGGGGGAAAAAACACACGCAGAAGCAGAGGAGAGGCGGGCGGGGATGTAGGCCCAAGGACAACAAAAAAGGGAGAGGGCTCCTGTGGACTCAGAGTCCAAGGAAGTTGTAATGAAAATTCCGCCCAGGGAGAGGTCCGACCAGTTATCCTGGCGGCGGAAAACAAAATGTCGTAGTAGGGTCCCCCACCACCATGGTTGACCCTCCTCTACCTGCCCTTGGTTTTGAGGGTGATAGGCCGACGAGAAGTCAGCACGGACCCGTAATTGAGTACACAGAGCCCGCCAGAATTTAGACCAACCCAAAAAAAAACTGGGACTCCTCAATCAGAAACTATATGTAATATTACGGAGCCCATGTAGAACGAAACACGTTGCTGAAAAAGTGTTGGGCCCAATAAATGGCGGATGGTAACCGGGCAGAGGGACAAAATGGGCCTTTTTAGAGAACCAATCGGTCAACACCCAAATGACTCTATTACCCGATTAGGCCAGGAGGTCGGTAATTAAGTCCATGGCTAAATGGGACCAGGACTTTCAGGCACAGTGAGAGGTGGTAGTAGACCCGCGGTGGGGGGTCCCCCCCCCCCCCCCCCCACCCCTCGAGGCGAGGGACGCTTGTAGCGAGCACAGGAGGTGCAAGGCCAGTGACATAATCTCTAACATCATGATCCAGGTGGGCAACCAGTAAATAGCGGGAGATTAACGCAGAGATTTATGCACTCCAGATGGCCAGCGCACGGGAAGAGTGATCCCTACTTTAGATACGAGGCCGCATGGCCGGGCGACATAAGTCTTTCCCGGAGGTCGGTGTTTAAGCTCGACGTGGGCTGCCGTGTGGAGCCGTTCTGAGGATTATATGCTGCAGAGGTGCTCTGTGCCCACAGTCCAGAGGATTCCGAGAAGGGCATCCGCCCTGACGTTTTCTTCTCAGCTGGCCGAAAGTGAAGGAAGAAGTCAAAGCGGGCGAAGAAGAGGGACCACCTGGCTTGACGAGGATTTTAGACGTTGAGCATATTGAAGATAGAGGAGGTTCTTGGTGATCTGTGAGGATTTCGAAGGGGTGGCAGCCCCTCCCACAAATGCCGCCATTCTTCTAGGGCCAATTTAATGGCCAATAGTTTCACGACTCCAATAGAATAATTTCGCTCGCTGGCGGAAGGTTCTTGTGAGAAGAATCCGCAAGTACGCAGTTTTTCGGAGGCAGAATTTTTGCAAGAGGTACAGCTCCCGCACCTACAGAATAGGCGTCCACCTCTAGAACAAACGTACATCAGTGGGTCCCGGGCGAGATAGCACAGGGGCCGAAGCAAATGCATACTTGAGAGCTCACAAGGCTTTCCTTAGCTTCGGAGACCAGGATTTGGGTTGCGTTTTTCCTTCGTCATGCCACAGCGGGCCACGACGGGGAGAAAATGTGAGATAACTGTCTGTAGTAGTTCGCAAAGCCCAAAACTTGATAGCCCGAAGACCCACTGTCGAGGCCACTGTGAGAACTGCAGACAGTGTTTAGAAGGGTCCATCGGGAGTCCCTTGAAACCGAGACATGTCCCACGTGAAGGGCAACGAATTGCGCTCGAATAGGCATGTTCTCTAATTTGGCAATACAACTGATGTCCTCGGAGACGTTTTAGCACCAGGCGGACGTGGATTGGCTGTGAACCGACCGGGTCCGGAGAGAAGATCAGGATGTCATCCAAGTAAACGATGACACAGACATAGAGGAGGTCGCGGAGATCTCGTTGACGTAGTCTGAAAATGGCCGGAGCGATGCAAGGCCAAGGGCCATGACCAGATATTCCGAAGTGGCCATCAACGGTGTTAAAGGCTGTTTCATTCTCGCCTCCCGAATACGAATCAGATATAAGCACCACGAAGGTCCAATTAGAGAAAATGTTTGCGCCACATAGCGGTCAAATAGCACAGAAATCAAAGGCCTGAGATATCGAATCTTTATGTTACTTATTTTAGACCACGATAATCGATACACAGGTTCGGAGGGTTCCATCCTTCTTTTCGACAAAGAAGAATCCACTCCCGCATGTGAGGATGACTTTGCGTATAAAGCCCTTGCGGAGATTCTCTTGAATATACTCCGACATCGCCTTTGTCCGGGACCGAAAGAGGGTAGACTCTGCCCTCGGGAGGCGTAAGTATCCGGGGTTGCAGATCGATAGGTCAGTCGAAGGCCGGTGCGGGCAGAGTTTCGGCTTGTCTTTCTGAGAAGACTCAGCAAAGTCCTTGGTAAGGAGCAGGTCAGACCTGGCAGAGACTTCGAAGTTTTGCAGAAGCAACCGCAGAGCAGGCGGAGTGCTCACCAGGCATCGAGAGTGACATCCGGGCCCAACGAAGGATCTCGCCTTGTTCCCAGTCTAGGAATCGGAGCATGGTCTTGCAACCAGGGGAGGCCCAGAAAGGATCTCAGAAGAGAACGAGGCAGCACGAGGAGTTTCACCCTTTCCTGGTTAGCGCGCCCAATCTGCAGGGTGAGGGGGCGCAGTGCAGAACCGAATGGCATCCTTGAGGCATCTCCAACTGACAGATGAGATAAGACATGGTTTTTCTGCAGAGGGGTCACTGGAAGCCGGAACTTATTACACCAGTGCATGGCTAATAAATAACCAGCGTACCCTGAGTCCAGGAAGGCGTGGCCGAAAGGTACTGTCGGCGAAGTTCCACAACGTACCGGAATGGTTCGACGGGGATAGGCCCGCACTGACACCTAGGATGCTTCCCCTGCTAGCCCAGGTGAGAGAGGCTCCCTTGGGAAGACCCCGGAGGGGGGGAACGGGAACCTAGGGGGAAGGGGGGGTTGGAAAGGTTTGGGGGGGGTGGGAAAAGGGGGGGGGGGGGGGGAAGGGGTGGCGGGCGGGGGGGGGGGGGAACGGGGGGTGGGGAGCGGGAGGGAGGGGGAGGGAGCGGGTGGGGGGGGGGGGGGGGGGGGGGGGGGGGGGGGGTGGGGGGGTGGGGGGGGGGGGGGGGGGGGGGGGGGGGGGGGGGGGGGGGGGGGGGGAGGAGGGTTTGGGGGTTGGAAGGGGGGAGGGGTATGGCTGGGGTGGTGGGAGGACGCACCTTACCTGCCCCCAAGAAGCTGCCGGCGGTGGTCGAGTAGACTCCGCAGTTGGAGACGGAGCTCTGTTGTCACTCCGCCAAGCGAATGTCGATCCGGGTGGCCACCCGAATCAATTCGTCCAGAGAGGAGGCAGATCCCGAGCCGCGCAGCTCTTCTTAACGAGTCCCGAGAGGCCTTGCCAGAACGTCGCCACAGAGCCTCGTTGTTCCAGTCGAGTTCTTGAAGCTAGGGTAACGGAACTGCACAGAGTACTAAGTCCCACAGTGGAGTCAACCCTGACAGAGGCGAAGCAAATGCATCCAGCCACGGACGTGGTACGGCAGGTTTTCCTCGAAGACAGTGCGGATCCCTGGAGAAGCCTTGCAGATTAGCCGTGAGCGGGTCTCCTTCGATCCCATAGCGGGGTGGCCCAGGCCAGAGCTTCGCCATTTAGGAGGCTAATAATTGAAGGCCACTTTAAGCCCCACAGTGGGAATTGATGTCCAAGCAACTCAATGTGGATGGAGGGCTTGAGTTAGGAAGCCTCTGCACTTCTCGGGGTCTCCATCATAGAGAGAGGGGAGCCGGAGATGTCAAGAGAAGTCCCGGTGAAATGCAGGGGCAACAGTGCGGCGAGCGGTAGCAGTCGTCTGATGGCGGTAAATGACTGCAAGATTCGCAATCATGGCCACGAGTGTGGTCGACACGCTGACTCTGCTGGGCGACAGCCGTCGCCCCGTCCCGGAGTTCAGCAGAGGTACCCTGGCGGAATCCATGGCCATTCGACTGTAACGGGTATGGTGGATTCGCTGGACCCACCGCTAGCGTTGGTAAAAGCCACTTCAGGGAACGGAGTCCTAGTACCCCCGGTTTTCACCAGAGCCCGCCGCAAAGCGGGATGGACTTGCTGCGGCCGTGAGCTACCAGGTCGTTACCCCCTGACGTGACCTTGCTAGCAAGGCGCCGGGGTAGTGCGAGGTACAGAGTCGTAATCCTAAGGCGCGTAGTTCGGTGGTGGGGGTGGAGGGGGGGGGGGAAGGGGGGGAAACCCAAAACCCCCCCCCACAACCCCCCCCCCCCCCGGAACCCGGGGGGTGGGGGGAGTGTGGGGGTGGGAGGGGACAGGCCAGAAGGTCAGGGCAGGCGGCAGAGGTTCGTGTTCAGAGAAAGGCAGACGGCAGCGGCGGGCGGCAAACAGGCAAGGTCAGGAACGTAGCTAACGGCCTGGTAACGGGCGATCAGAACAGACTCTCAATACACTCAAACTAACTGTATGCACACCAACGAACTGGCAATGTTGTTGGGGGCGTGTACCTTAAATAGGACCAGCGTCCAGCATAACCAATTACTGGGCGCTGGCCTATAAATCCCGACCATCCATCGCGCGCGCGCCTAGGGACACGGGCACACGCCGGCGGCCGGAACAGACAGGGCAGCGTTCAACCTGAGCGTGCTGGTAATGCCGCGCCCGGAGCAGCAGGGAGAATTGGTCGCGGGGCACCAGCCGCGTCACCCCGCGCCGAAGCCCCGGGCAACAGGGAGATGGGCGCGGGCAGCCGCGCACCCGAGCCAGAGCCCTGCAGACAGAGGGGAGACCGCGGGGCACAGCGCTGCCTGCGGCTCCCATGACATTAACATACAGGTGAGTATGCTGATACATTATAAGTGTAAAAAAAAAAAAAGGTGTACTATAATTATCCCTTAATGAGATTAAAAAAGTAAAAAAACATAAATAAGTGTGGGAAAAAACCAATATAAGAATTAAATTGTGCCAAATTACATAACAAACTTACACATATTAAGTATCTAAATGACAACCTGTAGGATTAATCTAATCTAATCTAATCTATTTTTTTTTTTTCTTAAATTACACAGCAATTAATGTTAACTCATACTATGACAAAAAATACAATTCTCCTGAATAAAACAAGTTCTTATACAGCTTTGTCATGGAAAAAATCTAAAAGTTATGACTGTTGAAACACAGGGAGACAACAGCGGAAACATTTGACCGGTCATTAAAGCCTTTTCATGCCTGGTGCTTAAGTGGTTAAGCAATGAAACTGTCATTGGTTGCTGTGGGAAACAAGGCAAGTTTTTCAGTTTAAGTAAATGTGGTCCATAGCACAGGTCCATTTATTATGAAATTAGCTATGTTTGTATTTAAATTTGGTAACTAAAAATGTTTTTGATTTGCAAATCATGCAACTGACATCTTTACACGCTGTTTTTTAGAGCGTATTTGGATCCGTTTTTTGGACCCAAGACGGACCCAAACACACTAACAATGCGCAGTGTGATTTACATTAGTTTCAATGTAAAACATGAATCGGCATTCAGACATCTGATCGCCAATGCGCATTTACATGCATCTTTCTGATGCGTCTTTCAGATCCGTTCAAAGAATTGACATGTCAATTCTTGATCCGTTTTACGCAGCAGACACTCTATTTGAAACTAAAGAGTGCGTTTCTTTGAGTGGCATGTATGAAATTTGGCGTGTTAACACTAATTTTCATCTGCATAAAAATAGCCTAGAATACCCCTGATTTATGAACCTGTTGTACAGGCAGGTCATAAATCAGGCACATTCTAGCGCTAACACGACATTTCTGGATCAGGTATATCACTTTGAATATGGTTTACATGTTCCAGCAGTAATGCGCCTGGATTTGCGGTACTGAAGCTATAAATCTATAGCTTCGCTATGGTTCTAGTGCGCCCTGCCTCCCGCACGCCCCCGAAATCAGGTGCATTACAAAGTTCCGCGGGAGCTATGTTATGCGCCTGATAATGGCATGTGGGAAATTTAAAAATGTAGCAAATGGGGCTGCACCTAATATCGGGCTGAAAAGATGCCAGATATCTGGCGCAGCCCCATTCATACATGCTGCCCTATGAGTGTGTGTTTGGATGTGTTTTATGCAGCATTTTTCAATCTGTTTTTCGGGTTAAAAAACGGATTGAAAAACGCTGTGTGAACATACCCTAAAGAGTGAGTGTATGCCTATGTTTATGAATGCATACAATATGTGGTGTTTGAGCAAGTACTGTATGTGCATGTTTGAATATAGTAAGCATATGGAAGTATCTGTATGTAGCTTGTGGCAATTTTACTTGGTTTACTAGTGGTAACATTTCAACACCTCTGAAGTACAATGTCTGAACGGTTTAAAAATATTATTATAGCATCAGATGACAATTTGACTGTATTTAGAGGTATTATTTTATTGCAATTTAACCTGAATGTAGATGTCTTTTAGGGAACTAATATGTTTCCTTTATTGTACAGTTATTTGAGAATTGTTTAGTAGCATTTAGCACTTTTTAAACTAAGCTCACGTGCAAAATATTTGTTATAAAATTGCTGTGACTGAGAATACAGGCATACAGCTTAAGGGCAATGCTACCAAATACTAATGAAATGTATGTAAACTTTTGACTTTGCAGAAAGTAATAAAAGTGCCTTACAAATTCTCCTTCTCTCATTATTCTGGCATTTGGCAAATCTAAATAATTCTGGTAATCCTAATTGACCTACTACAGGTAAGGTTCATTCTGATTTCATGTCAGATAGTGAGAAAAACATGATGAAAGTGTAGATTTTTATATAGGTATGTAAACTACAGGTGTTCAACGTATCGTGTAACCGTGCTATGTATTGTCGCTCTCAATCTCCATGCCCCGCTGTACCCATACATCAATTTGCGGAATCCCCTTCATCCCCTACATCATATGTCACTAAAGGATTGAAGTCTATGGTGGAAACACTCCCTTAAGTGATATTTAAGTTCTGTAGGGCATTGTTTACTTTACATGCAATCTATGGACAATATTACGTACTACGTGTACTAAAAATATTTTTTTAGTGTTGTAATTAGTATTGTATCATACTACTTATCTGTAGGTATTTTAAAATAAAATGTGCAGCAAGTTGGGGCATACGTAAAAGATGGCATACCGGCTTAACTGATGAGGAAGAAAGATAGGCTAACATATATGTATGGGGCTGCACAATTTTTTTGTCATGTTTTGAGCCAAACTGTTGTAGCCCTGTTCTATAGTTGTATGAACCATTGTATGGCAAAATTTGGCACAACCTGCACCAGATGTGACACTTTTACATGTGCCAAAAATGCATGGGTGTGTTGTACCAGAATCGTACGATGCACCAGAAATGCGCCAAAGTTTGACATGAAATGAATCATATCAGTTTCAAAGTGGCATGGCTGAGACAAATTTTTATGCATACACTCTATTCGCCAGTGTTTGCCACATAGATTGTGAAATACTTTCATACATGTTGTCGGATCTTACACTAAGGAGAGGAGAACTGGCCAGTCGACTCCAGGTTCAAACATGTCGCCCATAAGTGTGTATGTGTTTTACCCTACATAGTGGATGTTTGTTGGGAAATGCGTCGAACACTACTTGACAATGCCAGAGCACCATTTATTTTTATTTCCGATACTCAAGAAAACTGATGCCATTGCTTAGATATTAGGTCTCAATTGGTTGAATTTAGGAGTATGTAGTCTTAGTGCCCAGGGAAGTACGAACTGCAAATATTGCCCTGGGGGGCACCTTTGGTAGTTTGAACAATTATCATACTTCTTACATGTACAACTAAAGCCAGAATTATAAAATAGAATAAAATTAAAATCCTATTGTCAGGATCGGCTTACCAAGAGGCAGACTAGAGATGTGGATCTACTGGACCACGCGCAAGGATTGGTAGAAAGGCCCTCCCCCTCCCCCCCACGGGAGAGAGCGTAGTCCTAAGTAGGTCTCTGATTTTCAACCAGAGCCCGCCACAAAGCGGGATGACTTGCTGTGGGCGGTAGCCCTACCGAAGTGCCATACTCCTGACGTGGACTTGCTTGTGGTGGAGCGCTGAGGTTTGGCGTGGTACAATATCATGAAGCCAAGCTCGTAGTCGGGGACAGGAGGAAGGTCAGGACGGCGGCAAGGTTTCGTGGTCGAGGACGAGGCAAACGGTACGGTACACAGTAGACAACAAGATACAACAGGAACGCTTCCTCTCAAGGCATAGGGCACTATCGATTTGGCAGGGAGCAAGGGAAAGGGCAGGACTTAAATAAGATCAGCGACTGGTGAAAGCCAGTCACCGGCCAATCACCTACGCTGTCCCTTTAAATTTGGATGCAGTACTGTGAGCGCGCGCCCGGCTGGTAACAGGAGCGCGGTGAGTAGATGGCAGAGCTGCGAGCGCAACCGCAGTCGGAGGGCCAGGGTGTGGGTGTGCCCGTGACCCGACATGGGGGTCGTGGGGACACCCGTTACACCTATTAAGCTGCCATATGGAGCGGAGGGGTTTTTAAGTTTTAAATAATAGGGTCCTCACTTCACTGAGTAAAACTGGTGCCTGTGGCATAGTTCTTATGTACCATATTTAGGCATGTAGGGTCACTATCAGAAATTTCAGGTCTCCACACATGTAAAACATTTTTTTTTAGGGTTTTGTTTATTTTGGAGTCTAATGTGCAGTATAATGACATGTTGTTTTATATATAGCGAGGACCATCCAGCTGGTTTTAGTCAAAGTGAATAGGTAGTCTGTGTTTTGCCACCAGTGGAACACAAAAACAAAACAAAAAGAAAAAAAAAAAAAAATACCAGTATTCACCTTTCCCCACTGTTTGAAGCTCCCACCGATCTAAATCTTCTTTCCGGCACAGGCGGCATGCCGTCATCATGCAGCGCAGGTGACGTGATGACATACTCCTGCCACCTGTGCCGGATATTCTGTGGAGCAGGGAGTGCTTGCTCTCTGCTCTGCGGCAGTGTTCAAGTGTATGTGCATCCATAGATACACATACACTTGAAGAGACCGTTGGTGCTCCGGGCCCATAACAACGGCCTTGAAGCCAACGACCTGAGGTTCAGGGCAGTGACAGTTTTATCCGGGGCAAAAGCTCCGGATAAAACTGCCCAGCACCGTCCCTGCAATGTGTGGCGAGGGGGGCCTGCGGGCCACCCCAGCAAGGGGCCCGGTTGACCACTGTGACCCCTGTAGTTACGCCATTGGCATCAGGATATCGGGTGTCATAGTCTACTACAGCCAAGCTGATTTTACCAAGGGCTCTACGAGGTCCATCACTACCCTGTCAAAATTTACCTCGATAATGGGCAACGGGACCAGAGGCCTGTAGAAACTGGCAACTAGGGAGTATACCTGACACACAGGACAGGACTGGAAATAGTCCTGGATTTCCCTGTGGCAGCTTGATCAATAAAATCTCTGAAAAAACCTTTTGAGGGTCTTGTCTGCCCCTAAGGCTCCCATAGGACATGGGGATGAGAAAGATCTAACACCAACCAATGGTAGGGTTTAGGCACAAGCTGTTCTACTAACTCTTACCTGACCTAGGTCACATGGTAAAAAAGATCCCCATTCATTTTGAAGTGAATGTACCTGTCATCTGCCCACATTCAGGACCACCAAATACTCTAAGGCCCCTTTCAATGTCTCATCCTGGAGTTGGGCTAACCCTACCTCTTTTCAATGTAACTTGGGCCACAGGGTAAAACTTAGTATCCCCATATATGCCACGACCCCCACAGTTTTTCCAGGGACCAAACCATGCGGGATGTGAGCCGCAAGGAGCATAACCAGGCTCCCCGAGTCCAGTGGCTGGAGTCCCATTTACAACCACTTGGCAAAGTTGGAGTCCCTTTCCACGAGTTCAGATTGACACTACATGCTGAGTGTGCTCCCACAGAGCTATGTCTCCCCATGAAGCATTCCATGGGTTTCCTGCTAACGGGACACTGGACCATGATGTGACCTGGGGTGTGGTGCTTCCAGCACTTTCTTCAATGACATAACCTTATGCCCTGCTAATATAAATATCTATGTACATACATACATACATACGCCATATTTATAGTAAGGCGGTGACTGGAAAAGTTCTAGATGGAGTGCATATGTATAGTATCTCACAAAACTTAACCCATCACATTTTTGTAAATATTGTATTATATCTTTTCATGGGAGAACACTAAAGATATGACACTTTGATACAATGTAAAGTATTCAGTATACAGCTTATATAACAGTGTAAATTTGGTGTGCCCTTAAAATAACTCAACACATAACCAGCAATGTCTAAATGCTGGCAAAAAAGTGAGTACACCCCTAAGTGAAAATGGACAAATGAGCTCAAAGTGGTCAATAGGGGGGTGTCCACTATTATTTTTCCCACCAGCACTGCCTACTCACACTGGTATGAGTTCAATAATCTTAAACAGGTCTATTTGCCACTAGATTCTTCTTTCAATCCTCCATGAAGACATCACAGAGCTGGTGGATGTTAGAGACCTTATACTCCCCCAACTTCCATTTAAGGATTCCCCACAAATGCTCAATAGGGCATAGGTCTGAAAAATCCCGGCCAGTTAGCACCTTTTCCCTATTTTTTTAGCAAGGGAGTGGGTGTGTTTGGGGTCGTTATTTTTGGAAAATTGCCTATGGCCCCGGGTTTAAAAGGGGCAATGTTGTTCTTTTATCAAGTACTGTTGGGATTTATGGTTTCCCCCCCTGAACTGTAGTCCCCCCAGTGCAAACTCATGCAGCCCCAAACCTGGCTTTCCCCCCTTTGTAAACCAGTTACCTTTTTATCCCCATCTGGTTTATAAAACAGATTACTTTATTGAACCCAAAAAAGTTAATTTTTGGGGTATAGACCCGTACATGGTTCCGTCGAGGATTTATCTTTTTTCTTCAGCAAACTGTTTGCAGGCTTTCTATGCTCATCTTTTTAAGGGTTTTTTTTGGGCAACAGCCATGAGAAATTTGATGTAATTGTGAGTTTTTCCAGAAAGCTACTACTAGGAATGATTATCGCCCGGACCGACCACAAATTACCCCCACATAGAGACTAATAATCCCCTATAATATTACTAAAAAAAGTCATATACAAAGACCCTATTAACGCCCTATGTGCCTTTTTTTGTGGGATATGCCGTGACCGGGGCCCTACAGATTTTATATTACCCCATACAGTGACCATACGATGTGCAGAGTCTAGCTTGCATGATACACGGTTTTTTTTTGGTTATCTGTTTCTGTAAACAAAGGCCATTAAAAAGCATTGAGGAAATAGAGATAACATCTGTGCCGTGATATCACGGCGATTATTGTTTTTTTAGTTTTGCTAATCTGTATAGTGGGGATACCCTGAAAAACAACCTTTTGTGGCCTTCCCTTTCCAGACCACAATGATGACTTCTTTAGCCCCCATAATCCCTGAGATTTGGAAAAAATTTTTACAAATTACTTTTTTGCACCTCTATTTTCCCCCCACCCTGACAAATCCCGGGGGGGGAAAAGTGGTAAGGTTACATTTGAGGCCCCCTTCCCAGGGGGAGGAACGAGGATTTTCCCCTGGAGATTTGTTATAATTGGCCTGGACCCTAGAATCACATTACCAGGTAGGCAGACCCTTTTAGAAGGGGGTAGCCCCTTTGTTGGA